>OX638143.1:3025122-3218734 GCA_951805005.1 Othius punctulatus | reverse complement strand
TTGCCAATTTTTATAACCAACTCGCCTAATTTATTAGCTCAAAGCCGCAGGATATTTTGGCCTCATTTCTGCATGCAGCCCCCAATTAGGCGTCTTGTTTGCGTTCTGCTTCCGGTTCGCCGGTTGCACCTTCATCGGTGCGAAGCCGGGCGTGATTAAGGCGGTTTTCAACCCCTTCCGGTTTCAAAAACCGGTGGGACGATCGATTCCCGTAGTGTCAAGGTCGCGTGTCTTCATATTTATATATATATATATATATATATATATATATATATATAACGCTTCGGGGGTGTTTATTAGAAGCCCCCAGCGGCACGTCGCTGCCATAAATCCACGGCCGGGATTACTGGGCCACCCCTTGGTGGTTATAAACGTTCGGGGGTTGTTTGGTCGCCTGGCTCGAGGGAATATCGCGGGGGATGCGCGCCTGAAGTGGTGGTTGGAAAAGTGTATGTCTGATGGTACATAATTCCGTAAACTTTAGCAAAGCCAAACATGTGTTTTTAAAACATTATTATTTAATAATGTCGTGACTCCAGGAAGTATGATGTGTATTTCGACACAAACTTTTCACGTCAGGATAATAGCTTGGTGTGTATAAGAAGACAGTCTTCTGTACTTTTAATGACAAATACGAAATATGTAAATTTTAGATTTTTTTTCAAAAATGAAAAAGTTCAAAGGGGGGAGTATTGTGACTTTTTTTCTCTCATACGATTTTCCAAATTCGAACTTTGGGAAGTTCTGTAGCATTTATGGTGTATTCTACCTGAGATCCATGTAGCCACGAATAATTAGCATACAAATACGAAATATGTAAATTTTAGAATTTTTTTCAGAAATGAAAAAGTTCAAAGGGGGGAGTATTGTAACTTTTTTTTTCTCTCATACGATTTTTCCAAATTCGAACTTTGGGAAGTTCTGTAGCATTTATGGTGTATTCTACCTGAGATCCATGTGGCCACGAATTATTAGCATACAAATACGAAATATGTAAATTTTAGAAATTTTTTCAGAAATGAAAAAGGAGGTCAAAGGGGGGAGTAACGTGACTTTTTTCTTCTCTCATACGATTTTTCCAAATTCGAACTTTGGGAAGTTCTGTAGCATTAATGGTGTATTCTACCTGAGATCCATGTAGTAACGAATAATTAGCATACAAATACGAAATAGGTGCACTCCTTGGTTTTTGAGCAATGAATGTTAACACTGGCCAATACGATTTCTGATAACTTACCTTTGACAGTTGTTTTTTCCTAATAACAGTGTGGTAACAAATTTTGCCTACCACATGCAGTTTTTCCTTTACAGCATACCTTCAATTTTAAGAAAATTATTTTCTCATCATTTTATTTAGATCACTGCTTTTATAATTGATAAAATTTCGGTACAAAAATAGGCATAAATCACTTGAGGATATTCAGAAAATTTTAATAATAATGCTACACATACAAATTTATGACTACTTTGGTACATTCAAATCAAATTTTACGCGAAAATACAGAAACACGGTTTACGGAGTAAATTTTTGCTTTGCGATTTTCTGTAATGCTGTATTTCTGCACAATCTCTTTTTTTATAATCCAACAGTAATCGGCCATCATGTGAACACCAAACTTTTCATGATATCTCACCTCCATATCCTTAAATCCTGACGGACTCGTTCGCCTTGTTCATCACTCATATCTCCTAAATTTTCTGTCAAGCTCACAGAAATTTTCGGTAAATTTATCAAGATTGCTATTAAGGAAGTGAAGTTTAATACTCATACTGCATTCCAGTCATGGAATTTTTGAATTAATGTGCCTATTAGGTCTTTCTAATTTTTCGATTTTTTGTTTCCCAAAAATATTTTAATAATGACCTCATAAAAATTCTAAACGCTTTTTTCCACATCATTCATGGAGCTTGTAAAATACTCGTCTTGCATTATTGTCTTAATTTGTATAAATCAATAATGAAGTTCGAATTCAGGTAGTCGTAGTTCCGAAACGTGGAAACCAAAACCACCAAAACATGGTTAATATGTGGAAAAATTATTAGTTTAGTTAATAGTTAATGATTAGTTAAAAACAAGTATCAGACCTAAGTCATGTGAAAAAAAGTTCAAAATTGTTGATACAGCATTATCCTTCATTATCATTATCCTTCATTATTCATCATTATCCTTCGGCAGGACTCGAATCCATAACCATGAGCGGTGATTAGTTTAGTTAGAAACAAGTATCAGACCTAAGTCTTGTGAAAAAGAGTTCAAAATTGTTGATACAGCATTATCCTTCATTATCATTATCCTTCATTATTCATCATTATCCTTCAGCAGGACTCGAATCCATAACCATGAGCTCGTGATTAGTTAAAAACAAGTATCAGATCTAAGTCATGTGAGAAAAAGTTCAAAATTGTTGATACTGCATTATCCTTCATTATCATTATCCTTCATTATTCATCATTATCCTTCAGCAGGACTCGAATCCATAACCATGAGCGGTGATTAGTTAACAACAAGTATCAGACCTAAGTCATGTGAAAAAAAGTTCAAAATGGTTGATACAGCATTATTATCCTTCAGCAGGACTCGAATCCATAACTATGAGCAGTGATTAGTTAAAAACAAGTATCAGACCTAAGTCATGTGAAAAAAAGTTCAAAATTGTTGATACAGCATTATTATCCTTCAGCAGGACTCGAATCCATAACCATGAGCGGTGATTAGTTAAAAACAAGTATCAGACCTAAGTCATGTGAAAACATGTTCAAAATTATTATTATCCTTCAGCAGGACTCGAATCCATAACCATGAGCGAGCGTATAACGTGAAAAACGCAATATTTATTCATAAACTTTAAATGGGCAATTTGGGTTCGTCGCTTGACCTAGCAATCCTAGCATAGAGTCTCCAGCGCCATATTACAAAAAGGCATACAATTTTTTTTTGCGTGCGAATTTTTCAGATCTGCTTTCGGAACTTGAAAGCCAGATTATTAATTGTTATAGCATAAAAAAATTGCCGTCGCAAATTATTTAAGTACATATTTATTACTATGTCAATTCAAAATATTGCTACACGAAATACTGCATACATAATTGAATTGATGCATACCTTGTAATGACATGCCGTTTCTTTTTGCTTGTGAATTTTTGAAAACTGCCAATTCATAGCACGCCAATTCAATAAAAAAAATCCCTTATTACTTTGTAATATTTCATTATTCAATTATTCGTCAATATTTTAATCATTTTGGCACTAATTCTAATGATTATTGTCACTTTTACAATTACTCCTATCAAAATTTTAAGTTTTCAGTGAAAATTTTAATGAGTGTTATCATATGTATCAAGTATTCTGTTAAAATTTAAATGATTACTATTGAATATTCAATTTTTAGTCAAAATTTATTCATTCTGCTAAAATTTTTAATGATTACAGTCAAATTTGCAATTATTTCATCAAAGTTTATATTGTGCTGCGATAATTTTAATGATTTCTATCAAATTTTTCAATGATTACTGTAAATTTATCAATTATTACTTCTAAATTTTGATAATTCTGTCAATATTTCAATGATTACTATAAAATATTCAATTATTGTCGAAATGTATTTATTATGTCACAAAATGTTATGTTTACTTCAAATTTTTCAATTATAGTAACCATGAGCGAGCGTATAACGTGAAAAACGCAATATTTATACATAAACTTTAAATGTGCAATTTGGGTTCGTCGCTTGACCTTGCAATCCTAGCATAGGGTCTCCAGCGCCATATTACAAAAAGGCATACAATTTTTTTTTTGCGTGCGATTTTTTTAGATCTGCTTCCGGAACTTGAAAGCCAGATGATTATTTGCTATAGCATAAAAAAATTGCCGACGCAAATTATTCAAGTACATATTTATTACTATGTCATTTCAAAATATTGCTACACGAAATACTGCATACATAATTGAATTGATGCATACATTGTAATGTCATGCAGTTTCTTTCTGCTTGCGAATTTTTGAAAACTGCCAATTCATAGCACGCCAATTCAATAAAAAAAATCCCTTATTACTTTGTAATATTTCATTATTCAATTATTCGTCAATATTTTAATCATTTTGGCACAAATTCTAATGATTATTGTCAATTTTAAATTACTCCTATCAAAATTTTAAGATTTCAGTGAAAATTTTAATGAGTGTTATCATGTGTATCAATTATTCTGTTAAAATTTAAATGATTACTATTGAATATTCAATTTTTAGTCAAAATTTATTCATCCTGCTAAAATTTTTAATGATTACAGTGAAATTTACAATTATTTCATCAAAGTTTATATTGTGCTGCGATAATTTTAATGATTTCTATCAAATTTTTCAATGATTACTGTAAATTTATCAGTGATTACTTCTAAATTTTGATAATTCTGTCAATATTTCAATGATTACTATAAAATATTCAATTATTGTCAAAATGTATTTATTATGTCACAAAATCTTATGTTTACTTCAAATTTTTCAATTATAGTAACCATGAGCGAGCGTAGAACGTGAAAAACGCAATATTTATACATAAACTTTAAATGTGCAATTTGGGTTCGTCGCTTGACCTAGCAATCCTAGCATAGAGTCTCCAGCGCCATATTACAAAAAGGCATACAATTTTTTTTTGCGTGCGAATTTTTAGATCTGCTTTTGGAACTTGAAAGCCAGATTATTGATTGCTATAACATAAAAAAATTACCGTCGCAAATTATTTAAGTACATATTTATTACGATGTCAATTCAAAATATTGCTACACGAAATATTGCATACATAATTGAATTGATGGATACCTTGTAATGACATGCAGTTTCTTTCTGCTTGCGAATTTTTGAAAACTGCCAATTCATAGCACGCCAATTCAATTAAAAAAAACCTTATTACTTTGAAATATTTCATAATTCAATTATTCGTCAATATCTTAATCATTTTGGCACAAATTCTAATGATTATTGTCAATTTTACAATTACTCCTATCAAAATTTTAAGTTTTCAGTGAAAATTTTAATGAGTGTTATCATATGTATCAATTATTCTGCTAAAATTTAAATGATTTCTATTGAATATTCAATTTTTAGTCAAAATTTATTCATCCTGCTAAAATTTTTAATGATAACAGTCAAATTTGCAATTATTTCATCAAAGTTTATATTGTGCGGCGATAAATTTAATGATTTCTATCAAATTTTTCAATGATTACTGTCATTATATCAATGATTACTTCTAAATTTTGATAATTGTGTCAATATTTTAATGATTACTATAAAATATTCAATTATTGTCAAAATGTATTTATTATGTAACAAAATCTTATGTTTACTTCAAATTTTTCAATTATAGTAACCATGAGCGAGCGAATAACGTGAAAACGCAATATTTATACATAAACTTTAAATGTGCAATTTGGGTTCGTCGCTTGACCTAGCAATCCTAGCATAGGGTCTCCAGCGCCATATTACAAAAAGGCATACCATTTTTTTTTGCGTGCGAATTGTTTAGATCTGCTTTTGGAACTTGAAAGCCAGATGATTAATTGCTATAGCATAAAAAAATTGCCGACGCAAATTATTCAAGTACATATTTATTACTATGTCAATTCAAAATATTGCTACACGAAATATTGCATACATAATTGAATTGATGGATACCTTGTAATGACATGCAGTTTCTTTCTGCTTGTGAATTTTTGAAAACTGCCAATTCATAGCACGAAAATTCAATAAAAAAAACCCTTATTACTTTGAAATATTTCATAATTCAATTATTCGTCAATATTTTAATCATTTTGGCACAAATTCTAATGATTATTGTCAATTTTACAATTACTCCTATCAAAATTTTAAGTTTTCAGTGAAAATTTTAATGAGTGTTATCATATGTATCAATTATTCTGTTAAGATCTAAATGATTACTATTGAATATTCAATTTTTAGTCAAAATTTATTCATCCTGCTAAAATTTTTAATGATTACAGTCAAATTTGCAATTATTTCATCAAAGTTTATATTGTGCTGCGATAATTTTAATTATTTCTATCAAATTTTTCAATGATTACTGTAAATTTATCAATTATTACTTCTAAATTTTGATAATTCCGTCAATATTTCAAAGATTACTATAAAATATTCAATTATTGTCAAAATGTATTTATTATGTCACAAAATCTTATGTTTACTTCAACTTTTTCAATTATAGTAACCATGAGCGAGCGTATAACGTGAAAAACGCAATATTTATACATAAACTTTAAATGGGCAATTTGGGTTCGTCGCTTGACCTAGCAATCCTAGCATAGAGTCTCCAGCGCCATATTACAAAAAGGCATACAATTTTCTTTTGCGTGCGAATTTTTTAGATCTGCTTTCGGAACTTGAAAGCCAGATTATTAATTGTTATAGCATAAAAAAATTGCCGTCGCCAATTATTTAAGTACATATTTATTAATATGTCAATTCAAAATATTGCTACACGAAATATTGCATACATAATTGAATTGATGCATACCTTGTAATGACAGGCAGTTTCTTTCTGCTTGCGAATTTTTGAAAAACTGTTTTGGTATCTTAAAATCCACATTACTAAGTGCTATAGAATTAAAAATTTATCATCGCAAATTATTTAATTGTTTATTTATTACTATGTAAATTCAAAATATTGCTACACGAAATATTGCATACACAATTGAATTGATGCATATCACGTAATGACATACAGTTTCTTTCTGCTTGCGAATTTTTGAAAACTGCCAATTCATAGCACGCCAATTCAATTAAAAAAACCCATAATACTTTGAAATATTTCATAATTCAATTATTCGTCAATATTTTAATCATTTTGGCACAAATTCTAATGATTATTGTCAATTTTACAATTACTCCTATTAAAATTTTAAGTTTTCAGTGAAAATTTTAATGAGTGTTATCATATGTATCAATTATTCTGTTAAAATTTAAATGATTACTATTGAATATTCAATTTTTAGTCAAAATTTATTCATCCTGCTAAAATTTTTAATGATTACAGTCAAATTTGCAATTATTTCATCAAAGTTTATATTGTGCGGCGATAAATTTAATGATTTCTATCAAATTTTTCAATGATTACTGTCATTATATCAATGATTACTTCTAAATTTTGATAATTGTGTCAATATTTTAATGATTACTATAAAATATTCAATTATTGTCAAAATGTATTTATTATATTAAAAATATTATGTTTACTTTAAATTTTTCAATTATATTAACCATGAGCGAGCGTATAACGTAAAAAACGCAATATTTATACATAAACTTTAAATGGGCAATTTGGGTTCGTCGCTTGACCTAGCAATCCTAGCATAGACTCTCCAGCGCCATATTACAAAAAGGCATACAATTTTTTTTTGCGTGCGAATTTTTTAGATCTGCTTTCGGAACTTGAAAGCCAGATTATTGATTGTTATAGCATAAAAAAATTGCCGTCGCAAATTATTTGAGTACATATTTATTACTATGTCAATTCAAAATATTGCTACACGAAATACTGCATACATAATTGAATTGATGCATACCATGTAATGATATGCAGTTTCTTTTTGCTTGCGAATTTTTGAAAAACTATTTTATTATCTTGAAATCCACATTACTAAGTGCTTTAGAATTAAAAATTATCATCGCAAATTATTTAATTGTTTATTTATTACTATGTAAATTCAAAATATTGTTACACGACATACTGCATTCATAATTGAATTGATGCATTCCATGTAATGACATACAGTTCCTTTCGGCTTGCGAATTTTTGAAAACTGTTTTAGTATCTTGAAATCCACATAACTAAGTGCTATAGAATTAAAAATTATCATCGGAAATTATTTAAATATCTAACTATTTTTGTGTCAATTAAAAAATATTGCTACTTTGATTAATTGTTGATTATTTATGATTATTTATATTACTTCTGTGTATGCTTCGCTGTATATTCTCCAACACCAACCTGTATAAACATTATTTTGTTCTAACATTAATAAACTCTATTATTTTGCTGCAATGAATATAGTTAGTAACATTTTGAAATACCTTTTTTTTTCAAATTCAAAACAAAATTTGTTGCATATTTAAAAAAATTGTAAACAACGTTAAATAAATTTATTAAGATTAAGGTATGGTACATTCACAAGTTTCAATAATTACGTCGAAAAATGTAAGACTGCCAAGTTTCGTAAAATTTTCTTGAAAAGTAAAAAAGTTATAAAAGGAAAAAGAAAGTGCACTTTTTCAGTTTTTCAGCGATATTTCAGGAACTGTACAAGATATCATGGATATCGTTTCAGTATATTGTAGGCACAAAATGAGAAAGATTTATCCCATTTGACCAACTCTGTATATATTTCCGTTTAATAGATCCTAATGGTGGGCGTCGTAAAAGTGACCACCCAGTATATAATTGTGTGGTTAAAACATAGTAGTATTTTATTCTGAATTTAATATGGATTACCACAAAGTAAAGGTCTCAAGCATCTTAATGTAATCTTACTCACTTGTTGGATTAGAACAATTGAGATCTTAAAACACTGTTATTTTATATACACGATTTTTTTTAATTCTTATTGACTTGTTTGGACTAGATCAGTTGCTAGTTCTTGAAATCCTGTTATTTTTTATACACATTTTTTTTAATTCATACTCATTTTTTGAACTGGAGCAGTTGTTAGATCTGTGTTATTAATTATATCCTACAATAATTAATTTATGACCATGTTTTGGTGATCCCAATATTGAAATTATTTTTCGTGTGCTCTTCTGGGGTAACAAATCACGTCACAAAGGCGCGCGCCATAGAATCGAAGTTCGGCTCCCCCTGTGTTATGTATTTTTTCCTCACTGCGTGCTCGCCTGGAGGAGATTTTATAAATATTTATGGGCCCTTTGAAAAAGTTTCCAGTTAAAAATAAGGTCCATAAATTACCCCATCACGTGCTAAAACTACCGCGAAATTTATGGCCGGTACGTGCCTTATAGCCGCAGATACGAGCAAAACAAGAAGGTCGAGATAATCAATAAGATGAAGTTTGATGGTTTATCGCCGAAATTGCATTAAATCACCTATATTATTAATAAAACTATGGTCATCATTTGCATTTTTTTTGTAGTTGCTATTTTAAACATTAACACATATTTATGTCTTGGTATATACCAGAAGAAATCACATCCATGTTGACCATAACTGAAGTTTTAATTGACATAAAACAAAAAATAAACATAAATATTCCTGAAAATATACTTTAAAAGGCAGAAATATAAAAATTGAAATACATTTACACATTACAACATTTAAACAAAATATGAATATTACTGAAGATTAAAGTAGAAATAGTATGCCAATTCAATTAAAAAAATCCCTTATTACTTTGAAATATTCAATTATTCAATTATTCATCAATATTTTAATCATTTTGGCACAAATTCTTTTATTATCAATTTTACAATTACTCCTATCAAAATTTTAAGTTTTCAGTGTAAATTTTAATGAGTTTTATCATATATATATATATATATATATATATATATATATATATATATCAATTATTCTGTTAAAATTTTAATGATTACTATTGAATATTTAATTTTTAGTTAAAATTTAATCATCCTGCTAAAAATTTTAATGATTACAGTCAAATTTGCATTTGTTTCATCAAAGTTTTTATTGTACTGAGATAATTTTAATGATTTCTATCAAATTTTGCAATTTGCAATTGTTTCATCAAAGTTTTTATTGTGCTCAGATAATTTTAATGATTTCTATCAAATTTTTCAATGATTACTGTCAATATATCAATGATTACTTCTAAATTTTGATGATTCTGTCAAAATTTCAATGATTACTACTATAAAATATTCAATTATTGTCAAAATGTATTTATTATGTCAGAAAATCTTATCTTTACTTTAAATTTTTCAATTATAGGTATTAAAATTTCAATGATTGCATCCAAATTTGCAGTTACTTTTATTAATATTTTAATTATTTCTACCAAATTTTGCAATGACTATCAGTATGACTGTGTAAACATAATTAGTCTGCAGGGCACCAATAAATTTTTATTGTCATTATTATTATTATCTACTAGTAGTTACAAAGTTTTGTTTTCGTAAAAGTTTTGGGTTCTCTTTATCTTTGTATAAACAGTTTTCAAAAATCTGTCATACATTTGATTATTTTCGTAATTTCGAAAAGAATTTCAATTGTTTTGAGCCTTTTTGACGTATCGTGTCCACAGAAAAGGTAACACATCTACACATATACACAAAACATAGATAATTCCACAAACCACGAAAATTTATATTTATATTCTTGCACTAAAATTAGGAGTAGAGAGGCTATGACAGTTCTGTTTAGAACTTTATGTAAATCCTTATGGGAAATTGGGGCAAAACTGTCCTAGCCTATCTACTAGTACGTACGAAGTTATATATATTTTTTAAGTTTTGCATTTTCTTTATCTTTGAATAAATAGTTTTCAAAAATCTGTCAATGCATTCGATTATTTTCGAAATTTCGAAATGAACTTCAATTATTTTGGGCCATTTTTGACGTATCGTGTCCACAGAAAAGGTACCACATCTACACATAGTTATACACGAAACATAGATAATTCCACAAACCCCGAAAATTTATATTTTTATTCTTGCTCTAAAAGTAGGAGTAGAGAGGCTAGGACAGTTCTGTTTAGAACTCTATGTAAATCCTTATGGGAAATTGGGGCAGAACTGTCCTAGCCCATCTACTAGTACGTACGAAGGTATAGTTTTTTTTTTAAGTTTTGCGTATTTTTATCTTCGTATAAATAGTTTTCAAAAATATGTCAATGCATTCGATTATTTTCGAAATTTCGAAATGAACTTCAATTATTTTGGGCCATTTTTGGCGTATCCTGTCCACAGAAAAGGTACCACATCTACACATAGTTATACACGAAACATAGATAATTCCACAAACCCCGAAAATTTATATTTTTGTTCTTGCACTAAAAGTAGGAGTAGAGAGGCTAGGACAGTTCTCTTTAGAACTCTATGTAAATCCTTATGGGAAACTGGGGCAGAACTGTCCTAGCCAATCTACTAGTACGTATGAAGTTATAGATTTTTTTTAAGATTTGGGTTTTCTTTATCTTTGAATAAATAGTTTTCAAAAATCTGTCAATGCATTCGATTATTTTCGAAATTTTGAAATGAATTTCAATTATTTTGAGCCATTTTTAACAGATCGTGTACACAGAAAAGGTATGACATCCACACACATACACGAAACATATACAATCCCACAAACCGCGAAAACGTACTGCTTATAATTGATGGAGGAGTAGTAGGGGCTAGTACAGTTCTGTTTAGAACTCTATGAATATCCTTATGGAAAATTGGGGCAGAACTGTCTTAGCCAATCTACTAGTATCACGTACGAAGTTAAGGATTTTTTTAAGTTTTGCGTTTTCTTTATCTTTGTATAAATAGTTTTTAAAAATTTGTCATGCATTCGATTATTTTCAAAATTTAGAAATTAATTTCAATTATTTTGAGCCATTATTAACAGATCGTGTACACAGAAAAGGTATGACATCCACACACATACACGAAACATATACAATTCCACAAACCGCGAAAACGTACTGCTTATAATTGATGGAGGAGTAGTAGGAATTATTATTAATTATTATTATTATTATGGTCAGTTCATCCTTTACTCCTTCTAGTTATGATCGCTGAAAAGCATTGAATCAATGATAAGTAAGTATAAGTATAAGTATAAATATAAGTGTAAGTATAAGTATATATACAAATGTAAGTATAAGTATAAGTATATAAGTATAAGTTTAAGTATAAGTAATTGCTTGCATCTGAATTAATTATTATTATTATTATGGTCAGTTCATCTTTTACTCCTTGTATTTATGATCGCTGAAAAGCATTGAATCAATAATAAATACGTATAAGTATAAATATAAGTATAAGTATAAATACAAGTATAAATATAAGTATAAGTATATAAGTATAAGTATAAGTTTTAAGTATAAGTAATTGCTTGCATTTGCCTGCAGTTTCTTCAATTCCCTGCGGTGACTGTAATTGGGGGATGAAAGAGGGGCGCTTTCAGGAGTGCGCTGAAATTTAATTTAATGGCCGCCACTTCAGGAGCTTATCGCAAAAATAATCATCGCGAATCTATAATTCAAAGGCCACTTGTTGTGCAACGGGAAATTGGTTTAATATTGGAAATATGTAAATGGAATAACTAATGCAATTAGGGAGTGTTTCTACGCTTTTGTAGGTTTTATATTGAAGGATTTGAAAACCACTCACAAATTAATTGCAATATTTTCAAGACTTTATAAGTATTAGTTTAGAAGTATCAAGATTAAATTCTAAAAATCGTAAAATCAAAATCTTAGTAGTAGTAGTAGACAATCTTTATTAGGCTTCGACCTATGTGGTCTTTCCGCCTACAAAATCTTACTTTGTTAAAAATATAAATTTTAAGCTTAATAACAAAAATTTTCAAGTACTAGAAGTGCTTACAATATTCACATATGTGAAAACTTTGATCATGTGGCTTTAAAAAGAATTAGGATGTGTTTCGATGCTTTTGTAGGTTTTATATTGCAAGATTTGAAAACCACTCACAAATTAATTGCAATATTTTCAACACTTTATAAGTATAAGTTTATAAGTATCAAGATTAAATTCTAAAAATCCTAATTTCAAAATCTTATTTTGTTAAATATAAAAATTTTAAACAAAAAACACGCTTAAAAAAAGGCTTAAACAAAGCTTATAAACAAAGCTTAAAAAAAGCTTAAAAACAAAATTTTCAAGTACTACAAGTGCTTACAATATTCATATATGTGAATATACTTTGATCATGTGGCTTTAGAAAAAAAATCATATGGGATTTTTATTTTCATTATCTACTGGTATATTGACGAAGTAATAGCAATTTGTAAGTAAGTATTTGTGAGTATATGTAAATTTGTAATAAACTTTGTAAGAATATGTAAGTGTGAACCGATTTTTGAATTTTATTATTGTGGCTGAAATTGCTCTGCAATACTAAAATTAATTTTTCATGACGAATTAAATATTTAATTATAAGCATTATCACATCCACTTTTGCATAATTACAAATTTATCCATGTAGTGACATTAAAGCTAACATCCCGCTCCGAAAATCCAATTAAAATAATGACACACCTAATACGGCTGAAATTTCCGCCGTGTGTTGGCTTTCGTCGTAAAAACGTAATTAGCAGATTAAAATGCGGCTTCCCTCTTCCGGTGTGCTCGTCGATGTCGAAACGCTGCAAAAATTTCATTAATTGCGGCGGCAACGGGTGGTTTTTCTGTAATCCTCCCCTGCATTACCACAAAACTGCAGTTTTTCGTGACCCAGATACGGAATTTTCAGAGCCTGAGATAAAACAGTTTTCATGTTACGTGTGGAAATGCAAAGCTGAGTAATAACGTCCATAAGGATTTTGCATGAACACTCTTGTAATTGTTAAATTGGAAGGTCACAATAAATTACGAAGCGACGTTTTTTTATGGAAATCAATATGGGCATATTGTTTTTTTTGAAGCTTATATACAACAGTTTCAAAATTTTCTAGAACATAATAGGGTTTGCCAAATTAAACAGCAATGAAATGTATGCAACGCAACATACGATTATGTTCCACTGACGGACTACGTGTTCAGTGCTGTGCAGTTTCAAAATTTTCTAGAACATAATAAGGTTTGCCAAATTAAACAGCAATGAAATTTATGCAACCCAACATACGATTATGATCCACTAACGGATTATGTGTTCAGTGCCGTGCAGTTTCAAACTTTTCTAGAACATTATAGGGTTTGCCAAATTAAACAGCAATGAAATGTATGCAACTCAACATACGATTATGTTCCACTAACCGATTACGTGTTCAGTGCTTTGTAGTTTCAAAATTTTCTAGAACATAAGAGGGTTTGCCAAATTAAACAGCAATGAAACTTATGCAACTCAACATACGATTATGTTCCACTAACGAACTACATGTTCAGTGCTGTGCAGTTTCAAAATTTTTTAGAACATTATATGGTTTTCCAAATTAAACAGCAATGGAACTTATGCAACTCAACATACGATTATGATCAACTAATGGACTACATGTTCAGTGCTGTGCAGTTTCAAAATTTTCTAGAACATAATAGGGTTTTCCAAATTAAACAGCAATGGAACTTATGCAACTCAATATACGATTATGATCCACTAATGGAATACATGTTCAGTACTTTATAGTTTCAAAATTTTCTAGAACATAAGAGGGTTTGCCAAATTAAACAGCAATTAAATTTATGCAACTCAACATACGATTATGTTCCACTAACTGATTATGTGTTCAGTGCTGTGCAGTTTCAAACTTTTCTAGAACATTATAGGGTTTGCCAAATTAAACAGCAATGAAACTTATGCAACTCAACATACGATTATGTTCCACTAACGAACTACATGTTCAGTGCTGTGCAGTTTCAAACTTTTCTAGAACATTATAGGGTTTGCCAAATTAAACAGCAATGAAATGTATGCAACTCAACATACGATTATGTTCCACTAACCGATTACGTGTTCAGTGCTTTGTAGTTTCAAAATTTTCTAGAACATAAGAGGGTTTGCCAAATTAAACAGCAATGAAACTTATGCAACTCAACATACGATTATGTTCCACTAACGAACTACATGTTCAGTGCTGTGCAGTTTCAAAATTTTTTAGAACATTATATGGTTTTCCAAATTAAACAGCAATGGAACTTATGCAACTCAACATACGATTATGATCAACTAATGGACTACATGTTCAGTGCTGTGCAGTTTCAAAATTTTCTAGAACATAATAGGGTTTTCCAAATTAAACAGCAATGGAACTTATGCAACTCAATATACGATTATGATCCACTAATGGAATACATGTTCAGTACTTTATAGTTTCAAAATTTTCTAGAACATAAGAGGGTTTGCCAAATTAAACAGCAATTAAATTTATGCAACTCAACATACGATTATGTTCCACTAACTGATTATGTGTTCAGTGCTGTGCAGTTTCAAACTTTTCTAGAACATTATAGGGTTTGCCAAATTAAACAGCAATGAAACTTATGCAACTCAACATACAATTATGTTCCACTAACGGACTACGTGTTCAGTGGTGTGCAGTTTCAAAATGTTCTAGAACATAATAGGGTTTGCCAAATTAAACAGCAATGAAACTTATGCAACTCAACATACGATTATGATCCACTAATGGACTACATGTTCAGTGCTTTGTAGTTTCAAAATTTTCTAGAACATAATAGGGTTTGCCAAATTAAACAGCAATGAAATTTAGGCAACTCAACATACGATTATGATCCACTAACGGACTACGTATTCAGTGATGTGCGTATGCTTGGTTGCCTTAATTTCAGTGCTTTTTAATTTGGCAACTGAAAGTATCTTAAAAAGTTTGTCAAAAAATGTAGATTGAATTAGTGATTTTGATGTGTACTCATATTATGCTATCGATTTTGATTTGTACTCAAATTATGCTATCAACATTGTTATACATATTTTTATTAGACTACTATGTTATGAAAAATGTTAAAACTTATCAGTGCAATTTGATGTGGCGAATACTGTAGTACACAAACAAAATTTATCATGTTTTTGTGCACAAACTTTTTTAAATATAAATATTGTACGACAAGGGAAATGTAGCAAAATTCTCTTTGGCAATTTTTAATCTCGCTGCTGCCTTTATGATTTACACCTTATTTTCTATACTTCCGGCCCCTTCTCCCGGATATTGTTCCAGGCCCGGATGGCTGGCAAAACGGAATGCTTCCTCTTTCCCTTGGGGCAAAGGTACAGGCATGAGCTACGTCAATATTGCACGTTTAATTATTGAAGACGATAACTCAGGACGGCGGATCTGCTAAATTGCTTACATATTTGCCACCCCCTCCCAGAAGGGATGAAGGCTATTAATTTTTCGTGGGCATGGACACCCTATTGATTCCCTTCGGCTCCGGCGCTTTAAATATGCATTGACGTTTTCATGAAGTTGGCTGAGAAATGAATATTTAAACCAACCCCAATTCTTGTGTAGATCATGTGTATTACAAGATATTTACATGTGCCCTTTTATAACCTTTTTATAAAAATTAATGTTGTGCATGGAAAATAGTTAGGGGCATAATTTTTGGAAGATTTCAGGGTGTGGTAATTAATTTTGAAATGTGAGATTATCGAGGTATTAACTTTCCAAATTGGCAAGTATCGGTCACTGAAATTTCTGAAAATTTATCTAAAGGATATTTTGAAAATTTTATGACAGATTTGCATTAAGTATGCCTGAAGATACTTCCTCTAGAAATTTGATAGAGAGGACATCTTAAATAAGTCAGAAAATCGAGCCATTAACTTTCCAAATTGGCAAGTATCGGTTATCTGTCACTGAAATTTCTGAAAATTTATCCAGCGGATATTTTGAAAATTTTATGCCAGATTTGCATACAGTATGCCTGAAGATACTTCCTCTGAAAATTTGATGGAGAGGACATCTTAAATAAGTGAGAAAATCGAGCTATTAATTTTTCAAATTGGCAAGTATCGGTTATGTGAAATTTCTGAAAATTTATCTAGCGGAATTTTGAAAATTTGATGCCAAATTTTTACACAATATACCTGAAGATCCTACCTCTGAAAATTTTATAGAGAGGACATCTTAAATAAGTGAGAATATCGAGCTATTAACTTTCCAAATTAGCAAGTATCGGTTATCTGAAATTTCTGAAAATTTATCTAGCGGAATTTTGAAAATTTTATGCCAGATTTGCATACAGTGTGCCTGAAGATACTTCCTCTGAAAATTTCATAAAAAGGACATCTTAAATAAGTAAGAAAATCGAGCTATTAACTTTCAAAATTGGCATGTATCTGTTATCTGTCACTGCAATTTCTGAAAATTTATCTAGCGGATATTTTGAAAATTTTATGCCAGGTTTGCATACAGTATGCTTGAAGATACTTCCTCCCAAAATTTGATAGAGAGGACATCTAAATTAAGTGGGAAAATCGAGCTATTAACTTTCCAAATTGGCAAAAATCGGTTATCTGTTACTGAAATTTATCTAGCGGATATTTTGAAAATTTTATGCCTGATTTGTATACAGTATGCCTAATGATACTTCCTCTGAAAATTTAATAAAAAGGACACCTTAAATAAGTGAGAAAATCGAGCTAATAACTTTCCAAATTTTCAAGTATAGGTTATCTGTCACTGAAATTTCTGAAAATTTATCTAGCGGATATTTTGAAAATTTTATGCCAGATTTATATACAGTATGCCTGAAGATACTTTCTCTGAAAATTTGATGGAGAGTACATCTTAAATAAGTGAGAAAATCGAGCTATTAACTTTCCAAATTATTAAGTATCGGATAATTGTCACTGAAATTTCTGAAAATTTATCTAGCGGATATTTTGAAAATTTGATGCCAAATTTTTACATAATATACCTGAAGATACTACCTCTGAAAATTTTATAGAGAGGACATCTTAAATAAGTGAGAATATCGAGCTATTAACTTTCCAAATTAGCAAGTATCGGTTATCTGAAATTTCTGAAAATTTATCTAGCGGAATTTTGAAAATTTTATGCCAGACTTGCATATAGTATACCTAAAGATACTTCCTCTGAAAATTTGATTGAGAGGAGATCTTAAATAAGTGAGAAAATCTAGCTATTAACTTTCCAAATTTATAAGTATCTGTTATCTATCACTGAAATTTCTGAAAATTTATTTAGCGGATATTTTGTAAATTTTATGCCAGACTTGCATACAGTATGCCTTAAGACACTTCCTCTTAAAATTTGATAGAGAGGATATCTTAAATAAGTGAGAAAATCGAGCTATTAACTTTCCAAATTGGCAAGTATCGGTTATCTGTCACTGAAATTTCTGAAAATTTATCTTGTGGATATATTGAAAAAATTTTGCATACAGTATACCCAAAGATACTTCTCCTGAAAATTTGCTACAGAGCACATTTTAAATAAGTGAGAAAATCGAGCTATGAACTTTCCAAATTCGCAAGTATCGGTTATCTGTCACTGAAATATCTCAAACTCTATCTAGCGGATATTTTGAAAATTTTATGCTGAATTTGCATACAGTTTGCCTAAAGATACTTCCTCTGAAATTTTGATAGAGAGAACATTTGAAATAAGTGAGAAAATTGAGCTATTAACTTTCCAAATTGGTAAATATCGGTAATCTTTTACTGAAATTTCTGAAAATTTATCTAGCGGATATTTTGAAAATTTTATGCCGGATTTGCATACAATATGCCTAAAGATACTTCCTCTGAAAACTTGATATGAAGGACATCTTAAATAAATAACAAAATCGAGCTATTAACTTTCCAAATTGTCACTGAAATTTGTGAAAACTTATGTAGCGGATATTTTGAAAATTTTATGCCTGATTTGCATACAGTATGCCTGAAAATACTTCCTCTGAAAATTTAATAGTGTGGACATCTCAAATAATTAAATAAATATCTTAAATAAATTGGTAAGTATAGGTTATCTGCCACTGAAATTTCAGAAAATTTATCTAGCGGATATTTTGAAAATTTTATGCCAGATTTGCGTACAGTATGCCTGAAGATACTTCCTCTGAAAATTTGATAGGGAGGACATCTTAAATAAGTGAGAAAATCGAGCTATTAACTTTCAAAATTGGCAAGTATCTGTTATCTGTCACTGAAATTTCTGAAAATTTATCTAGCGGATATTTTGAAAATTTTACGCCAGATTTGCATTCAGTATGCTTGAAGATACTTCCTCCCAAAATTTGATAGAGAGGACATCTTAAATAAGTGAGAAAATCGAGCTATTAACTTTCCAAATTAGCAAGTATCGGTTATCTGAAATTTCTGAAAATTTATCTAGCGGAATTTTGAAAATTTTATGCCAGATTTGCATACAGTATGCCTGAAGATACTTCCTCTGAAAATTTCATAAAAAGGACATCTTAAATAAGTAAGAAAATCGAGCTATTAACTTTTAAAATTGGCAAGTATCTGTTATCTGTCACTGAAATTTCTGAAAATTTATGTAGCGGATATTTTGAAAATTTTATGCCAGGTTTGCATACAGTATGCCTGAAGATACTTTCTCTGAAAATTTGTTAGAGATGACGTCTGAAATAAGTGAGAAAATCGAGCTATTAACTTTCCAAATTCGCAAGTATCGGTTATCTGTCACTGAAATTTCTGAAAATTTATTTGGCGGATATTTTGAAAATTTTATGCCAGATTTCCATACAGTATGCCTAAAGATACTTCCTCTGAAAATTTGATAGAGTGGACATCGTAAATAATTAAATAAACGTTTTAAATAAATTGGTAAGTGTAGGTTATCTATCACTGAACTTACTGAAAATTTATCTGGGGGATATTTTGAAAATTTTATGCCAGATTTACATACACTGTGCCTAAAAATACTTCCTCTGAAACTTTGATAGGGAGGACATATTAAATAAGTGATAAATCGAGCTATTAACTTTCCAAATTAGTTAGTATCGGTTATCTGCCACTGAAATTTCTAAAAATTTATCCAGTGCCTATTTTGAAAATTTTATGCCAGATTTTCATATAGTATTCCTGAAGATACTTCCTCTGAAAATTTGATAGAGAGGTCAACTGAAATAAGTGAGAAAATCGAGCTATTAACTTTCCAAATTCGCAAGTATCGGTTATCTGTCACTGAAATTTCTGAAAAATTATTTGGCGGATATTTTGAAAATTTTATGCCAGATTTTCATATAGTATGCCTCAGCATATTTCCTCTGAAAATTTGATAAAGAGAACATCTTAAATAAGTGAGAAAGTTGAGCTATTTACTTTCCTAATTAGTAAGTATCTGTTATCTGTCACTGAAAATTCTGAAAATTTATCTACCTGATATTTTGAAAATTTTATGCCAGATTTTCATACAGTATGCCTAAAGATACTTCCTCTGAAAATTTGATACAGAGCACATCTTAAATAAGTGGGAAAATCGAGCTAGTAACTTTCCAAATTTATACATTAACATTATACATTTAACAATTATATAAATACATGAATGAACTGAAAATCGTCAATTCGTTAAGGTTATGCTTAAATCAAAATTGAATTTTCAAGTAATTTATGGAAAACCTCTTCGTAATTTTAAAAGATATATAGAAATTTTATAAATGGTGATAGCATAATTTGATTAAGAATCAAAACTAACCGCACCTAATCTAACCTAATTTTTTTGATATTTTTCTAAAGATATTTATGGATGTTAACATTACTCATAAATGCATTAATTGTTTTTAAAAGTATTTTTGGAAACCTTAAAATTAAAAAAAAGGACATTTTATCAATTATATTATGGTTTATATAAAAAAAAACGATTTGGATAAAAGTGATAATAAAGTTTCCTGATTTATGCAGTTTTTATATAAATATTTATACACGGCATTAATTTAAATTGCCACATTAAATTTTATATTCCATTGCAGCCTTGCTATACAATATTTATTTAACCATAAAACAATACCGTAAAATTTCCATATTTTAATATTAGTGCAGTTAAACTTACGATCCATTAATATAATCACTTTTACGGTCGACATTAAAAAATAATTACGCCGACAAATATCACACATCGCGAAATATATTAATTTACAGGCAGCTGAAATGTCTTCTGGAACGTTAAGGGCGTTTTATTACTTATTAGAACTGGCGCTGAGTTGTAAAAGCTTGAACCGTACACGTTCCAAATTTTACGATGCGTGCTGCCAAGTTGGTTGAATCTAGACAATTGGGAGCTCGGCCGAGTTCTCGGAGTATAAAAAACTCTTTCCCCGCTTTTATAAGTTGTACGGTTTATGCAAATACAGTTCGTGGCCATTGCTTTGGAGTCTGTTGAAATGAGCTTTGTGCAAAGCATTCGAGGTAATTAAGTAATTACTGAGGCAACAATTGTGTTTGACCATTTCCGTTTTATAAACTTGCGCAATTTAAGATGGGTCGGCTGTGTGAGGCAGAGAGTTAAGGCTGAATTTGGGGTAGGAAAACACTAGATTCCTGCGTGGATGGTTCTTCAAATCCTGATGATTCAGGTAGTTACGAAACTGGGATAGGAATCGCGTCCACAATTCACGATGTGTTCCAGACGAATAACGAGCGGTTAGTGAATCGTCCCATGCGTCCGCGACCAACGGTAATTCGCGCTAAATCTCCTAGATGGCGCGGAGATATGCTACGCGTAACTAGAATAAGATATGATCCAACTTAGACCGTGACACTTTTAATCATTAAACACGAACACGAATATGCTGTCGAAAAGTTATTTATGTTTTTATTACCAAGCAATTTTTTCCTCTGCGAGTATAATGGTAATGTACCTACAATATCACTTCTTGCTTGTATTGTTGAAAGAATTTTAAAGCAAAATTACTTTTTCCAGCTCATAATGATCCTGTTTGATCAGTTAATCCTATTAATAGTAAAATATCAAAGTTCGCGAAACGTTTATGTGTTTTTAATTTTCATCAAAAACACTGCTACATTTGTCCTGGGTTCTGAAAACTCTGCAGTGTTTTTGTTTTCATTACGGGGGAAGTGTATTCCTGCAAACCCTGCGGTCTACGCGCGGTTTCATGCGGCAGCAGCATTTTTCATTCGGCTCTGCAATGAATACGGAAATTGCAGGCGAATAAATGGTAAAAAATGCGACCCTCTGCGCGACAGGCGCATGCACTCGACCGAAATCACTCGGTGTTAGATTAATACAGAACTCCAACACGAGGAATGCGAGTCGAGAGTTCTGAATGCGGATATAAACGAGCCGGTTTAAGTGCTTAATGCAGCAGGATTAATGTTACTGCAGCTACAAAAGTTTTATACGAGATTAATATAGAATGAGAAGCTGAATGATTAGGTAAATAGCCATAACAATGTTAATGTTGCGTTGTTAGATTAAATTACCAAATATTAATATCATAAACAGTAATAATAGTAGCATATTCAATGGGCAAATTTAGTAATAACACCAAAATTGGAGATTACAAAAGGGTCAAATCATAGACAAAATATCTCAAGACTTACGCATTGGATATTAATTATATCATATCTGCTCAATAATAATACATTACATAGTATCATCATTAAATTTCATTGATATTGATACACCAGTTATTGAGATATAATTTGATGAAACTTGAACAGTCACAAAAAATCACATTATCGCACTAAAACATCAATATCTCAATAATTATGCATTGAATAGTAACTCAATTAAACTAAATGATTAATTATATATCCCTTAATATTGAAAATAAATTTCGTTGGTATTGATACATTAGTTTTTGAGATATGATTATATGAGTCTGAGTTACTTTCATGAACACTTATAGTAGCACTTAAAAACACATGATCACATTTAAAACCGAATATCTCAATTATAACGCATTGGATATTAATCATATTAGAGATATTTAGTACTAACATACTGCTTAGTATTGTCAATAAATTTCGTTGATATTTGTACGCCAGTGTTTGAGGTAGTTTTTGAAGTTCTTAAAATAGTAAATATTACACTATAAAGCAAATATCAGTATAATTTGATATCGCATATCAACAGAACATCTCAAGTATGACGCTTTAATTATAAATGATTTAATTAAAAATTTAAATTTGTTCATTTTCATTAATTCCTATTACAATTACTATAAAATTTAGAATCGTTTCTGATAAATATTCAATTTTCTGTATCTATTTTACTTGTCATGTCATTGAAACTTTGACAACTTTTACAAAATTGTAGTCATTAAAGATAAAAAATGTGTTTCATTGATTAGCATTAAGTTACCATAAAATTTTAATTATTTGTGTCAAATTTTTAATTTTCTGTCATTATATCAATGTTAACTGTGTCATTTTCAAAGATTGCTGTCAAATTTTCAACAATTTTCGTAAAATTTTAACAATTATGACCAAATTTCCAATTTAATTTTTACTATTTTAATAATTACTGTCACATTATTGATTATTTCTGTCAAAATTTCAGTCATACAAATATTTAGATTTAAATTAATGTGTTTTCATAGATTAGCGTTTAATTGTTTGACAAATTTTGAGTTTTCTGTCAATATTTCAATGGTTACAGGGTAAGCTTCATAGATTGCTGTCTAATTTTGAATATTTTCGCTAAAATTTTAATTGTTATGCCAAAATTTTCATTATTACTCTCACTATTTCAATAACTATTGTCAAATTATCGATCATTTCTGCAAAAATTTGAGCCATAATAGATTAAAAAATTGTATTTTCATAGATTGGCGTTTAATTACTATATAATTTGATTCATTTCTGTCAAATTTTGAATTTTCTTTAAATATTTCAATGATTACAGAATAATTTTTAAAGATTGCTGTCAAATTTTACATGATTTTTGTAAAATTTGAATTATTATGCCAATATTTCCATTATAACTTTCACAATTTTGATAATTATTATCAAATTATTGATTATTTCTGTTAAAATTTCAGCCATAACAGATATTTAAATATAAAAAATGTGTTTTCATAGATTAGCGTTTAATTGCGATAAAATTTTAATTATTTCTGCCAAATTTTTAAATTTTTCTCAATAATTCAATGATTACTGAGTTAGTTTCGAAGATTGCTGTCAAATTTTCAATAATTTCCAAAGAAATT
This sequence comes from Othius punctulatus, assembly GCA_951805005.1. Lineage (NCBI taxonomy): Eukaryota > Metazoa > Arthropoda > Insecta > Coleoptera > Staphylinidae > Othius > Othius punctulatus. Next base: position 3,194,907 of record OX638143.1, on the reverse strand, counting down.
TAATTATTATGCCAACATTTTTCTTATAACTTGCACATTTTCAATAATCATTATCGAATTATTAATCATTTCTGTCAAAATTTTATTTATAGCAGATATTTAGATTAAAAACATTGAGTTTTTCTTGATTAGCGTTAAATTATTATAAAATTTCAATTAATTCTGTCAAATTTTGAATTTTCTGTCAATATTTCAATAATTAATTGAAGTAGTGATAAGTACTGATAAGTAGTTTTAAAGAACGCTTCCAAATTTTCAATAATTTCGGATTTTTTAAAATTATTATGCCAAAATTTCTCTTATAACTTTCACAATTTCGATAATTACTGTCATATTATTGATTATTAGTGTAAAAGTTTCAGTCATAACAGACTTTTCGATTTAAAAATATGAGTTTTCAAAGATTAGCGTTTAATTACAATAAAATTTGATTTATTTCTGTCAAATTTTAAATTTTCTATCAATACTTCAATGATTATTAACTTAGTTTCAAAGATTGCTGCCAAAATTTTAATAATTTCCGTAAAATTTTAATTGTCATGCCAAAATTTCCATTGTTACTTTTAGAATTTAAATAATTATTGTCAAATTTTCGATAAGTTCTGTAAAAATTTGAGCCATAAATGATTAAAAAATAATTTTGGATTATTTCTGTCAAATTTTGATTTTTCTGTCAATATTTCAATGATTACTGAGTAAGTTTTGAAGATTTCTGTCAAATTTTCAATAATTTCTGTAAAATTTTAATTACTGTGCCAAAACTTCCATTATAACTTTCACAACTTGAAAAATTACTGTCAAATTATTGATTATTTTTGTAAAAATTTCAGTTATTTAGACTAGAAAAATGTGTTTTCTTTGATTTGCGTTAAATTGCTATAAAAATTTAATTATTTTCTTCAAATTTTGAATTTTCTGTCAATATTTCACTGATTACTGAGTTAGTTTCAAAGATTGCTGCCAAAATTTCAATAATTTCCGTAAAATTTTAATTGTTATGCTAACATTTCTATTATTACTTTTAAAATTATAATAATTATTGTCAAATTATCGATAATTTCTGAAAAAATTTGAGCCATAAATGATATTAAGATTAAAAAATTGAGCTTTCTTTCATTAGCGTTAAATTACTATAAAATTTTAAATATTGCTGTCAAATTTTGAATCTTTTGTCAATATTTCAATGATTATTGAGTAAGTTTCAAAGCTTGCTGTCAAATTTTCAAAGATTGCTATCAAACTTTCAATAATTTCTGCAAAATTTTAATTATTATGCCAAAATTTCAATATAACTTTCACAAATTCAAAAATTTCTGTCAAATGATTGATTGTGTCAAATTTTCAGTTATCTCGATTAAAAACGTGTGTTTTCTTTGAATAACGTTAAATTACTATAAAATTTTAATTATTATGCCAAAATTTCGATTATAACTTTCACAATTTCAAAAATCACTGTCAAATTATCGATTATTTCAGGCAAAATTTGAGCCACAAAAGATATATTTTATTGATAAATTGTGTTTACTGTGATTTGCGTTAAATTACTAGAAAATATTAATTAATTCTGTCAAATATTGAATTGTCTGTCAATATTTCAATGATTTCTGAGTGAGTTTCAAAGATTGCTGTAAAATTTTCAATAATTTCCGTAAAATTTTAATTAGTCTGCCAAAATTTATATTATAACTTTCACAATATCAAAAATTACTGTCAAATTATTGATTACTTCTATAAAAATTTCAGATATTTAGATTAAAAAAATGTGTTTTCTTTGATTAACTTTAATTAATAACTTTAAAAGTTACAATTATCTGAGTTTGTTATATTTGGGTCTTACTGATAAATTACGATTCGAAAGGTGTACATTCAGATTTATACCAATAAGAAAGTAATCCTTATTATCTTACCCTAACAAAATTATAATTAAATTTGGACTAATAATTAATAATATTATTGATAATACAAATATTGGAACTAATACAATAAATCGATTTAAGTTCAAAATACACCAAATAAATTATTAGACGAAATTTAATTAGAATTTTATTGGGTTGAGATGGATTATTATTATTGTTTGGTGATTAAGTATCAGATTTTTTTATATTTGGTCTCACTGATAATTTAGGATTCAAAAGCTGGACATTCAGATAATAAGAAACTAATCCTAATCCATCTCACCCTAACAAAATTCTAATTAAATTTGGCTTAATAAGTAATAATATTATTGTTAATACAAATATTGGAACAAATGCCATAAATTGATTTAAGTTCAAAATAGACCAAATAAATTATCAGACGAAATTTAATTAGAATTTTTTTGGGTTCAGATGGATTAGATTTGGTGTCTTATTGTTTAGTGATTTATTATCAAAATGTAATTATCAAGATATTCGTTTTATGGGGGTTTAATTATTCATATACCTTCAAGTTATTGTTTTTATAATATTTTAAATTTACCATTAACGTTATTTATTATATTTATTATAATTTTTATTACATTTAATATAATGAAATATTGTTTAAATTTATCAATAACGTTATTTATTTTATTTATTCTAATTACTATTATATTTAATATAATGAAATATTGTTCATACACATCTTATCTATTTGATTGCTCTGAAATTATTGATAATACAAATATTGAAACTAATACAATACATCGATTTAATTTCAAATCACCAGATATATAATATTTTCTGCTGTTCTGCTGATTGCTGTGAATCTGCACGAGCACGTTTTTGCTCCCGGATCCTTGCAGGGGCCGCCACCTGTACGCTCGGGCGTCGCGACGCACACCGCCCACGCCACACACGCGTCGCGACGTCATTATCCCCGGCGTTCCCGACGCACCTCTTTATCCCGCGCGTAAGCCGACGCCGGTTCCCACCGCTCCCGTCAGCCTCCCGGATGAGCGCCTGTGGACCATCCATCATCCCACAGGAAGCGCCGTATCCAGCCTCGAAACCGGGAAGCGACCAACTCCGGGATGTAATACCAATCGAGCTCGTGGTACGATTATGAATGACTTATGGTAATTAAACCACCAATATAAAATCTTATGTACGCGTAAAATACCAATTTTAGTTTTAATGTGGAAATTTTGTAAGGAATATGATTTGTGGAGTATTATAATTTCCAACAAAAATTCTTTATAATTTATGAACATTTTTGTATTTATAATGAGAAATATATCCAATTACAAGTTAATTGCTTTAAGAATAGGTATGGTTTAGTAATTGAATTAAGATGAGGTATGTCCTAGTGATTGTATAAAGGAGGGGTATGTTCGTGTGTCCTTTATTTCTACAGTAATTGCATTAAGGAAATGTATGTAATAGTAATTGAATTAAGGAGAGGTATATCCTGGTGTTTGTATAAATGAGAGATATGTCCTTGTGTCGTAGATAACTACAGTAATCACATAAAGGAGAGGTATGTCCTTGTGTCCTTTATATCTACAGTAATTGCTTTAAGGAAAGGTATGTAATAGTAATTGAATTAAGGAGAGGTATGTCCTAATGTTTGTACAAAGGAGAGATATGTCCTTGTGTCCTTTATAACTACAGTAATCACATAAAGAAGAGGTATGTCCTTATGTCCTTTATAACTACTGTAATCACATAAAGGAGAGGTATGTCCTTGTGTCATATGTAAAATGGGTCGAAATAGTAAATCATATATACTTTATAGAACTATACTTTATTGTAGAAATAATTTACAAAAATTTCACCAGCGAGCTACAGAAGGTATGCAAACATATCAAATATCTATTTTACCTCATGTTTGCTATGAGGACGTTTTATTAAATAATTCCGCGAACTCGCTCGCAAATTTGCGTCTTGTTTGCCAGTTTCGTCGCAAACAATTTTATTTATATCCCATTGAGCTCGGCTCTCGGTAAATTCAGATGCATGCTGGATGTTCCTCGAGTTCTCGCAGGAACATATTTATTTACACTCCATTCAGCCACGGTCAGTTGCTCGGCCTGAAACAAAAAAAGAAAACCGTATTTACTTGCAAATCCCGGCGATTCTCGAGGGCCTACATCCTTTTGAACGACCCTCAGTCTCCCTTATTCCCCCTTATGTTTGCCCCGAGATTTCCGCGCTGGAAATATATCAAACAATATCCACTGTCCCAATATTTCCCATTGATCTAGCGAGGGGCGGCGATTGAAGATTCACAAAGCCGCCGGGACCTTCGTTATGTATGAATAAAATCCGTAATTACGGCCGCCCCCGCATTGCTTAAATTTTAATATCGCCTGGGGGTGACTCCTGACCCAGATGTCGTCGAGCGTACTTTTCTAATTTTAAAAGGTATTGATCTCCAGACGAGGAAAATACGCCGAGGGGGAATAAGGTAGCGATTTTCTTACTTGCATTTGCAGCTTATCTGAGGAAAAAAATAGTCTCTCCTGAATTCCTCAAGAATTCCTGAATTCCTCAAGAATTCCTGAATTCCTGAAAAAAATCGTGAATTCCAAGTATATAATATTCTGAATATACTGCTCAATTGATTATCAATCATTGATTGATTATCAATGATTATCAATCATTGATTGATTATCAATGATTATCAATCATTGAAATTTCTCAACATTTATTTAATGCATATTTTGTAAAATTCATACCAGCTACTTTTATGTCTGGCATTTTTTATATCAACTATAAATTATCCTGCATTCGTGTTAAAATTACTGCTTGGCTGCATTTCTCTAATTATTAAAGCAAATTCTACTGTTGCTTCCATTAATTAAATCTTTAAGCGGAGACACCTACAAACGCCGCCGGAAAAACAATTGCATTTCCCTTTAATCCTCCGCCGAAAGCGGCGGCTCCAATTTTCCTAAATAATAAACCCCCTTAATTACGAACGCCGGAAGGATTAAACGAGAGGTAATTAATCACGACGGGGGGCAATTAACGCGGATTTTTCCGCTGCAATTACACCCCCCTGCCCACGCGCGCCGCCCCCCGCCAACCCTTAACTCCGAATCATCCCCCCGGCTTCCGGGGGATTAAAAACAACACGCGCCGGGGCGTTTTTTAATAAAAAGGATACTCTCAGGACGAAAAAAAGGGGGCGCCGCGGGACGTTCAATTAATTTGCATGCGGCTGTCGGGGGATGAAAAGGGTAGGAAATATCGCGCTGATTCGGTTGATCGCGGCGAAGACTTGTGCAAATAATTGCGTGCCTTTGGAGGGCGTGCAAACGCTGTGGTTTTTGTTGGGCGGAGTGATTTCGACGTGAATGGATAATTATGTTTTCGAGAGGAAATAATGTATGTAGGAGGCATACACGTTATATATATATATATATATATATATATATATATATATATAACTTTCTTACTTTATAATACACGTGGGCAAATAATGTTTGCTGATGCGTACAATTAAACTCATTTTACTTTAAACCACATTTAAATATATGTAGAATAATCTAATTTGTCAGTATAACTAAAGCACTTGGTTACATACAATCATCCAATTCATACAATCTAATCTAATTTGTTGTATAATAAATTTTATTGTACATACATACATAATCCGGTCCACTTGTATCCTTAGGGTGTCAAAGGGTGATATTGTACATCATCGTATACTAGCATGAAAATTTCAAAATATGCAGTAAATAAATTTTCAGATATTTCAGTAATAGCTAACCGACAGTTGTCATTGCAGAAAGTTAAGTGTTTGATTTTCTCACTTATTTAATACTGAAACTTTGTCAAATTTTCAAGAGTATTAGCTTCAAGTATACCAAAGAGATATCTGATAATAAATATGCAATAAATAAATTTTCAGAAATTTCAGAAGTAGCTGACCGATACTTGTCATTGCAGAAAGTTAAGTGTTTGATTTTCTCACTTATTTAATTGTGAAACTTTGTCAAAATTTCAGGAGTATTAGCTTTAAGTATACTAAACAGATATCTGATACTAAATATGCAATAAATAAATTTTCAGAAATTTCAGTAGTAGCTCACCGATACTTGTCATTGCAGAAAGTTATATATTTGTTCTTGTAACTTATTTAGTACTGAAACTTTGTCAAATTTTAAGGAGTATTAGCTTCAAGTATACTAAACAGATTTTTGAAAATTAATATGCAATAAATAAATTTTCAGAAATTTCAGTAGCAGCTACCCGCTACTTGTCATTGCAGAAAGTTAAGTGTTTGATTTTCTCACTTATTTAATACTGAAACTTTGTAAAATTTTCAGGAGTATTAGCTTTAAATATACTAAACAGATATATGATAATAAATATGCAATAAATAAATTTTCAGAAATTTCAGTAATAGCTAACCGATACTTGTTATTGCAGAAAGTTAAGTGTTTGATTTCTCACTTATTTAACACTGAAACTTTGTCAAATTTTCAGGAGTATTAGCTTCAGGTATATTAAACAGATGTCTGATAATAAATATGCAATAAATAAATTTTCCGAAATTTCAGTAGTAGCTAAGCGATACTTGTCATTGCAGAAAGTTAAGTGGTTGATTTTCTCACTTATTTAATACTGAAACTTTGTAAAATTTTCAGGAGTATTAGCTTCAAGTATACTAAACAGATATTTGATAATCAATATGCAATAAATGAATTTTCAGAAATTTCAGTAGGAGCTAACCGATACTTGTCATTGCAGAAAGTTAAGTGTTTGATTTTCTCACTTATTTAATACTGAAACTTAGTCAAATTTTCAGGAGTATTAGCTTCAAGTATACTAAACAGATATTTGATAATCAATATGCAATAAATAAATTTTCAGAAATTTCAGTAGTTGCTCACCAATACTTTTCATTGCAGAAAGTTATATATTTGTTTTTGTAACTTATTTAGTACTGAAACTTTGTTAAATTTTCAGGAGTATTAGCTTTAAGTATACTAAATAGATATTTGATAATATATATGCTATAAATAAATTTTTAGAAATTTCAGTAGTACCTAACCGATACTTGTCATTGAAGTAAGTCAAGTGTTTTATTTTCTCATTTATTTAATACTAAAACTTTGTCAAATTTTCAGGAGTATTAGCTTCAGGTATACTAAACAGATATCTGATAATAAATAAGCAATAAATAAATTTTCAGTAATTTCAGTAGTAGCTAACCGATACTTGTCATTGCAGAAAGTTATATATTTGTTTTTGTTACTTATTTAGTACTGAAACTTTGTTAAATTTTCATCAGAATTAGCTTCAGGTATACTTAATAGATATCTGATAATAAATATGCAACAAATAAATTTTCAGAAATTTCAGTAATAGCTAACCGATACTTGTCATTGCAGAAAGTTAAGTGTTTGAATTTCTCACTTATTTAATACTGAAACTTTGCCAAATTTTCAGAAGTATTAGCTTCAAGTATACTGAAAAGATATCTGATAATAAATATGCAATAAATAAATTTTCAGAAATTTCAGTAGTAGCTAACCGATACTTGTCATTGCAGAAAGTTAAGTGTTTGATTTTTTAACTTATTTATTACTGAAATTTTGTCCAATTTTCAGGAATATTAGCTTTAAGTATACTAAACAGATATCTGATAATCAATAAGCAATAAATAAATTTTCAGAAATTTCAGTAGTAGCTAACCGATACTTGTCATTGCAGAAAGTTAAGTGTTTGAGTTTCTCACTTATTAATTACTGAAACTTTGTCAAATTTTAAGGACTATTAGCTTCATGTATACTAAATAGATATCTGATAATAAATATGCAATAAATAAATTTTCAGAAATTTCAGTAGTAGCTCACCGAAACTTGTCATTGCAGAAAGTTAAGTGTTTGATTTCTCACTTATTTAACACTGAAACTTTGTCAAAATTTCAGAAATATTAGCTTTAAGTATAATAAACAAATATCTGATCATAAATATGCAATAAATAAATATTCATAAATTTCAGTAGTAGCTAACCGATACTTGTCATTGCAGAAAGTTAAGTGTTTGATTTTCTCACTTATTTAATACTGAAACTTTGTCAAATTTTCAGGAGTATTAGCTTCAAGTATACTTAACAGATATCTGATAATCAATATGCAATTAATAAATTTTCAGAAATTTCAGTAGTAGCTAACCGATACTTGTCATTGCAGAGAGTTATATATTTGTTTTTGTAACTTATTTAGTACTGAAACTTTGTTAAATTTTCAGGAGTATTAGCTTCAAGTATACTAAACAGATATCTGATAATAAATATGCAACAAATAAATTTTCAGAAATTTCAGTAGTAGCTCACCGATACTTGTCATTGCAGAAAGTTATATATTTGTTTTTGTAACTTATTTAGTACTGAAACTTTGTCAAATTTTCAGGTGAAGTGGCTTCAGGTATACTCAACAGATATTTGATAATCAATATGCAACAAATAAATTTTCAGAAATTTCAGTAGTAGCTCGCCGATACTTGTCATTGCAGAAAGTTATATATTTGTTTTGTAACTATTTAGTACTGAAACTTTGTTAAATTTTCAGGAGAATTAGCTTTAAGTATACTAAACAGATGTCTGATAATCAATATGCAATAAATAATTTTTCAGAAGTTTCAGTAGTAGCTAACCGATACTTGTCATTGCAGAAAGTTAAGTTAAGATTTTCTTACTTATTTAATACTGAAACTTTGTCAAATTTTCAGGAGCATTAGCTTCCAGTATATTAAACAGATATCTGATAATAAATATGCAATAAATAAATTTTCAGAAATTTCAGTAGTAGCTCACCGATACTTGTCATTGCAGAAAGTTATATATTTGTTTTTTTAACTTATTTAGTACTGAAACTTTGTTAAATTTTCAGCAGTATTAGTTTCAGGTATACTAAACAGATATCTGATAATAAATATGCAATAAATAAATTTTCAGAAATTTCAGTAATAGCTAACCGATACTTGTCATTACAGAAAGTTAAGTGTTTGATTTTCTCACTTATTTAATACTGAAACTTTGTCAAATTTTCAGGAGTATTAGCTTTAGGTATACTAAACAGATATCTGATAATAAATATGCAATAAACAAATTTTCTGAAATTTCAGTAGTAGCTAACCGATACTTGTCATTGCAGAAAGTTAAGTGTTTGATTCCTCACTTATTTAATACTGAAACTTTGTTAAATTTTCAGGAGTATTAGCTTCAAGTATACTAAACAGATATCTGATAATAAATATGCAATTAATAAATTTTCAGAAATTTCAGTAATAGCTAACCGCTACTTGTCATTGCAGAAAGTTATATATTGGTCTTTGTAATTTATTTAGTACTGAAACTTTGTTAAATTTTCAGGAGTATTAGCTTCAGGTATACTAAACAGATATCTGATAATTAATATGCAATAAATAAATGTTCAGAAATTTCAGTAATAGCTAACCGATACTTGTCATTGCAGAAAGTTATATATTTGTTTTTGTAACTTATTTAGTACTGAAACTTTGTCAAATTTTCAGGAGAATTAGCTTCAAGTATACTTAACAGATATCTGATAATAAATATGCAATAAATAAATTTTCAGAAATTTCAGTAATAGCTAACCGATACTTGTCATTTCAGAAAGTAAAGTGTTTGATTTTGTCACTTATTTAATACTGAAAGTTTGTCAAATTTTCAGGGTTATTAGCTTCAGATATACTTAACAGATATCTGATAATAAATATGCAATAAATAAATTTTCCGAAATTTCAGTATTGACTAATTCATACTTGTCATTGCATAAAATTATAGTGTTGATTTTCTCGCTTATTTAATTCTGAAACTTTGTCAAATTTTCACGAGTATTAGCTTCAGGTATACTAAACAGATATTTCATAATAAATATGCAATAAATAAATTTTCAGAAATTTCAGTATTGACTAATTCATACTTGTCATTGCATAAAATTATAGTGTTGATTTTCTCACTTATTTAATACTGAAACTTTGGCAAATTTTCACGAGTATTAGCTTTAGATATACTAAACAGATATTTCATAATAAATATGCAATAAATAAATTTTCAGAAATTTCAGTAGAAGCTAACCGATACTTGTCATTGCAGAAAGTTAAGTTAAGATTTTCTCACTTATATAATACTGAAACTTTGTCAAATTTTTAGGAGTATTAGCTTCAAGTATACTAAACAGATATCTAATAATAAATATACACTAAATAAATTTTGAGAAATTTCAATAGTAGCTAACCGATACTTGTCATTGTAGAAAGTTAAGTTAAGATTTTCTCACTTATTTAAAACTGAAACTTTGTAAAATTTTCAGGAGTATTAGCTTAAAGTATACTAAACAGATATCTGATATTAAATATGCAATAATTAAATTTTCAGGAATTTCAGTAGTAACTAACCGATACTTGTCATTGCAGAAGGTTAAGTGTTTGATTTTCTCACTTATTTAATACTGAAATTTTGTCAAATTTTCAGGAGTATTAGCTTCAAGTATACTAAACAGATATCTGATAATAAATATGCAATAAATAAATTTTCAGAAATTTCGGTAATAACTCACCGATCCTTGTCATTGCAGAAAGTTATATATTTGTTTTTGTTACTTATTTAGTACTGAAACTTTGTTAAATTTTCAGGAGAATTACCTTTAGGTATACTAAACAGATATCTGATATATAATATGCAATAAATAAATTTTCAGAAATTTCAGTAATAGTTAACCGATACTTGTCATTGCAGAAAGTTATATATTTTTTTTGTAACTTATTTAGTATTGAAACTTTAGTAAATTTTAAGGAGAATTAGCTTAAGATATACTAAACAGATATCTGATAATAAATATGCAATAAATAAATTTTCAGAAATTTCAGTAGTAGCTCACCGATACTTTTCATTGCAGAAAGTTATATATTTGTTTTTGTAACTTATTTAGTACTGAAATTTATTATCAGATATCTGTTTAGTATACCTGAAGCCAATTATCCTGAAAATTTAACAAAGTTTCATCCGCCAGGTGGTAATTATTCCCGGGCGGATGTAATTCGCGCGAGCTTTCAGAGCACCTACGCTAACTACTAATTAAACGTTTGTGCATTTTTGTGCCCCCGGACTTCCGCCCCAACGTTATTTAAGGACTTGCGCCGACAATTACGCGTTGCATCCGGGAAGAGGGATGAGCTCCCTCGGGAGACACGTCCGCCCCCGATGGGGTATAAATATTCAGATCGGGGGGCTAATAAAAATTAATGTCTTAATAGCGATCCCGGCGCTCCCCGTTCGATACGTGCGCCGAGGAATAATAACCCCCTGGATGTCATTAGCCGGGTCCATTTCCTCCTGTCTTGCGATCGATCCTGGAGGCAGGACCTGCAATTATATATCCCCCCAGTTGGAGATATTTGGTTCCGATCGGGCAGACGCGCATCCCCGGATTTATAAGTTCCGATGGGGCAACTTTCCCAATATTTGACGTTCGCAATCTTCGCGAGTCCGAGGGGAAGTTTTATAAGGAAAGTTTTGCGCCCCCCATCACGTTTTGATTTCTGTATTAGTGCGGCGAGGAAGTTTTAAATTTTTGAAGCGCAGGAATCGGCCGCGAGGATGCGGCAAAACTTGGGGCGGAAGTTCGTAATGAACGGTGTCATGCTCGGGGGAGTTCGATTATACGGCCCGGGGGTTGGAGTTGCACTGCGGATTCCACCCCCTGTTGCTTTTTTTTTTGGGCGGCGGAGGGATTCGCCGGTGGAATTTAATTAAATTCGATGGGAGTGCGCCTCGAGTGCGATTTTGGTAATCGTATTGGAAGACTGCTGCTTTTTTTTACTGTCCCCGAGAAATTCCAATCCCACAGTCTAATAATATTTATGTTCGTTTATTATTTTCCCACTGCTATTTTAAGCAATTCCGGTAAAATAATATTAAGCACGAGATTCTCGAAGGAAAACGTAAATTCGAATTTGCTGCCTCGACAGAATAACCAATATTGCTGTCTTAGAGCGAGCAGCCACAGACTGGTGCCATACATCTGAATAGAATCAGATATATAGAAGACATAAAGAAAAACTTACTACATTTTAACTACCCAACATATTCTTATGTACACATACATATCGTTATGTTATTCTATTGGTTTAGCCTCACGTTCAGGCTCCAAATATGCTATGTTATATATTATCAATAATTATTTTTGTTACGTTTCACAACGGAAACAATGCTAACGATGCTGTTTGTTTCTAAACTATCTTCCGTTAATTCCGCATTGGGACGTGAGCTTTGCTTTTTTGAACGAATGTAAACTTGGGCGTCAGGTGTCATCGGTCATATTTATAAACACAGACGAGACAATCACTTTTCTATTATTGATTTTTCGTTTGTCGTTCTTCAGAACTTGAAAATTTACAGCGTCATCCAACAATTCATAATCGTTGCCATGGTGATCATTCAATAATGCATAATTTCAGATTTACTGTTTCAAATTCTCGCAAATCCAAATATCTAAATCCCGATGAATGTAGTTTATATGAAATTGTGTAATAGCATAGTGTTAATGCCTGTTTAAATAATTCAGTGCAGAATATTCCAAACTTGCAGTAGCTCAACGAATTCCTGCAATAATCATTTAATTTACATTCGGCAACCCTATCGCTCCAATTCCTCGCTCCTCCACTTAACCCCCGATTCCTATACTTCCTGGAGGCTGAGAGGCGAAAAAAAACCGTGCAGAAAATCCCCCTCCATTCGGGATATTGCTTCTGGTTAATTTAGTAACATCCGAAGAATAAAAAGAAACTCCTGGAGATTAGAGTCTCGGCGGCGTGGCCCCGTTTTATTATTTCATGGGGGGCAGGGGGCGGGACCCGGGCCGCCCTTCAGGACTCCAGGAGCCGTTCCAGAGGTCAGGTGCAGGGAGAACGGGAGCGAGTCGAGTGGGCTTTGGCACGCAATATCATCCCCGCGGCAGTTCCGGTGTCAACCCTCGGAGGGGCCGCGATAATGGTGGCAGGAATTTTTCGCACCAACCCGAGAAGTTGGTATGCGGTATTAAATATCGGGCAGGAATAAAATCTCCATTGAATTTTGATGGTCAATTGGTGTTTAATTTTTTAATTTAACAAAATTTTTCAAAAATACAAGCAGATATTTTTAAAATTTTATGCCGGATCTACATACAGTTTGCCGGAAAATAATTCCTCTGAAAATTTTACAAGGGGTATGTGTAAATTAAGTGAGAAAATCGAGTTACTAACTTTCCGAGTTGACCAGTATAAGTTATCTGCCACTGAACTTTCTGAAAATTTATCTGATGGATATTTTGAAAATTTTATGCCAGATCTGTATACAGTATGCCTAAAGATAAGTCCTCTGAAAATTTGACGGGGCGTATGTGTAAATTAAGTGAGAAAATAGAGTTTTAACTTTCCGAGTTGAGCAGTTAAGTTATCAGCCACTGAAATTTCTGAAACTTTATCTCACAAATATTTTGAAAATTTTATGCCAGATCTGTATACAATATGCCCAAAGATAAATCCTCTGAAAATTTTACTACTCGTATGTCTTAAATAAGTGAGAAAATCGAGTTCTTAACTTTCCGAGTTGACAAGTATAAGTTATCAGTCACTGAAATTTCTGAAGATTTATTTATTGCATATTTATTATCAGATATCTGTTTAGTATACTTGAAGCTAATACTCCTGAAAATTTAACAAAGTTTCAGTACTAAATAAGTTACAAAAACAAATATATAACTTTCTGCAATCACAAGTATCGGTGAGCTACTACTGAAATTTCTGAAAATTTATTTATTGCATATTTATTATCAGATATCTGTTTAGTATACTTGAAGCTAATACTCCTGAAAATTTGACAACGTTTCAGTATTAAATAAGTGAGAAAATCAAACACTTAACTTTCTGCAATGACAAGTATCGGTGAGCTACTACTGAAATTTCTGAAAATTTATTTATTGCATATTTATTATTAGATATCTGTTTAGTATACTTGAAGCTAATACTTCTGAAAATGTGACAAAGTTTCAGTACTAAATAAGTTACAAAACAAATATATAACTTTCTGCAATGAAAAGTATCGGTGAGCTACTACTGAAATTTCTGAAAAATTATTTATTGCATATTTATTATCAGATATCTGTTTTGTATACTTAAAGCTAATACTCCTGAAAATTTAACAAAGTTTCAGTACTAAATAAGTTACAAAACAAATATATAACTTTCTGCAATGAAAAGTATCGGTGAGCTACTACTGAAATTTCTGAAAAATTATTTATTGCATATTTATTATGAGATATCTGTTTAGTATACTTGAAGCTAACACTTCTGAAAATGTGACAAAGTTTATGCAGTAAATAAATTTACAGAAATTTCAGTAATAGCTAACCGATACTTGTCATTGCAGAAAGTTAAGTTAAAATTTTCTCACTTATTTAATACTGAAACTTTGTCAAATTTTCAGGAGTATTAGCTTTAAGTATACTAAACAGATATCAGATAATAAATATGCAATAAATAAATTTTCAGAAATTTCAGTAGTAGCTAACCGATACTTGTCATTACAGAAAGTTAAGTGTTTGATTTTCTCACTTATTTAAAACTGAAACTTTGTCAAATTTTCAGGAGTATTAGCTTAAAGTATACTTAACAGATATCTGATATTAAATATGCAATAATTAAATTTTCAGAAATTTCAGGAATAGCTAACCGATACTTGTCATTGCAGAAAGTTAAGTTAAGATTTTCTCACTTATTTAATACTGAAACTTTGTCAAATTTTCAGGAGTATTAGCTTTAAGTGTACTAAACAGATATCAGATAATAAATATGCAATAAATAAATTTTCAGAAATTTCAGTAGTAGCTAACCGATACTTGTCATTGCAGAAAGTTAAGTGTTTGATTTTCTCACTTATTTAATACTAAAACTTTGTCAAATTTTCAGGAGTATTAGCTTTAAGTATACTAAACAGATATCTGATAAGAAATATGCAATAAAAAAAATTTCACAAATTTCAGTAGTAGCTAACCGATACTTGTCATTACAGAAAGTTAAGTGTTTGATTTTCTCACTTATTTAATACTGAAACTTTGCCAAATTTTCAGGAGTATTAGCTTCAAGTATACTTAACAGATATTTGGTAATAAATATGCAATATATAAATTTTCAGAAATTTCAGTAGTAGCTCACCGATACTTGTCATTGCAGAAAGTTATATATTTGTGTTTGTAACTTATTTAGTACTGAAACTTTGTTAAATTTTCAGGAGAATTAGCTTTAGGGATACTAAATAGATATCTGATAATAAATATGCAATATATAAATTTTCAGAAATTTCAGTAGTAGCTAACCGATACTTGTCATTGCAGAAAGTTAAGTGTTTGATTTTCTCACTTATTTAATACTGAAACTTTGTCAAATTCTCAGGAGTATTAGCTATAAGTATACTAAACATATATATAATAATAAATATGCAATATATAAATTTTCAGAAAATTCAGTAGTAGCTAACCGATACTTGTCATTGCAGAAAGTTAAATGTAGGATTTTGTCACTTATTTAATACTGAAACTTTCCAAATTTACAGAAGTATTAGCTTTAAGGATACTAAACAGATATCTGGTAATAAATATGCAATAAATAAATTTTCAGAAATTTCAGTAGTAGCTAACCGATACTTGTCATTGCAGAAAGTTAAGTGTTTAATTTTCTTACTTATTTTGTACTTAAACTTTGTCAAATTCTTAGAAGTATTAGCTTTAAGTATAGTAAATAGATATCTGATAATAAATATGCAATAAATAAATTTTCAGATATTTCAGAAATCGCTCACCGATACTTGTCATTGCAGAAAGTTATATATTTGTTTTTGTAACTTATTTAGTACTGAAACTTTATTAAATTTTTATGAGAATTAGCTTTAGGTATACTAAACAGATATATGTTAATAAATATGCAATAAATAGATTTTCAGAAATTTCAGTAGTAGCTCACCGATACTTGTCATTGCAGAAAGTTAGGTGTTTGATTTTCTCACTTATTTAATACTGAAACCTTGTCACATTTCCAGAAGCATTAGCTTTAAGTATACTTAACAGATATCTGTTAATAAATATGTAATAAATTAATTTTCAGAAATTTCATTAGCAGCTAACCGATACCTGTCTTTGCAGAAAGTTAAGTGTTTGATTTTCTCACTTATTTAGTACCGAAACTTTGTCAAATTTTCAGGAGTATTAGCTTCAGGTATACTTAATAGATATCTGGTAATAAATGTGCAATAAATGAATTTTCAGAAATTTCAGTAGTAGCTAACCGATACTTGTCATTGTAGAAAGTTAAGTGTTTGATTTTCTCACTTATTTAATACTGAAACTTTGTCAAATTTTCAGGAGTATTAGCTTCATAATACTTTGCCTTATGCTTCCCCTTATGTTTGTACGTATTTGTGTAATTCTGGCATATTCTTATTGCGTTTAAAATGTGAGAGATACAGGGATGAACCTGTAAGTTATCGCGCACAGCTGAAATATAAATCATCCATGTTTCGCTGCTTTGTAATCATATTCCAGGGCGTAATGGCGAGGCGAAAAGAAAAGTAATTAAACTGCGCATCCCCCCGTCCACATTTTATTAAAATGCTAATGGAACAACACAAAGCATCAACGTTTCATTTCCTCTAATGGAAAACTGATTACCGAGGCGCATTGTGTCGGCGAAGACTTCGAGTCAATTTGACTCGTATTAATCTCTCGCCAATTTTCCCTTTTGCATAACGCGCTTTTGTGTCTATACCTGCGTACGCCGTGGATTAGAATCAATCCGGGATTGTACGGGGAAAACGCTGACGGAAACTCTGCTGGTTACGGCATAATCCAATATACCTCTCGGGGATTACCACTTGAGAGTTTTCATAAGTTTTCACGTTATTAAAACTCCGCAGAGTTCCGGCTTCTGCAGAGTGCACATGCTGGGATATTCGTATCCAAGTTGTTGGCAGTAATAAACTTGTATTTTGCATTGTTTCGAAACATGTGGATATTACTTTATAACGCAGTAACAAGTAACGAAAATTGGCATGTCAAGCAGAATAAATTATTCTTAGTAGTAGTAACTGCCCAAAATATTCTTATTCTTCGAATTTATTTAATTCTTTTCAAATCGAATGGCGAATGGCGAATGGCGAATGGCGAATGGCAAATGGCGAATGGCGAATGGCGAATGTCAAATAGCGAATGACGGATGGCGAATGGCGAATGACGAATGGCGAAACTTGGAAAAACCGAGGGCCAATAGCCTAACAAATATCACCATCTCTCTAAAAATCGTGACCTCTCTCGAGTAAAAAGCAATGTATGCTACACGGACGAAAAATTAAATAGTTCGAGCGCTTGCCGGGCTCGGCTTTACCTCGTCCACCAATATGAACGAATCATCCGAAATATATTATGTTTCGTCCTTATAACATAAATACTCATAGTGAAACTATCAATCGCTCAAAGTTCATGAATATCATAACTGATATTTTGATGAAACTACTAAAAAAAATCTAAATTACATCCGAATTTAAAATACAGACTGAACAATTTTTGTTTTTTTAATTTGCAAGTACATTTAGCTTTGAACGTTTATGCGTGTTAATTTCTGAATAAATGTCCGCCTCAACACCGACCCCAAGTGATATTAACCGACTCCGTCGCAATTTTATCTTTAATTATCATTTCTGCCCCGTCTTATTTACCATCCTTTCGCCTCCGTCGGAGCGAAATATTCGCATTACACGATCCTCCTGAGCTCCACGAGAGCCGAGCACCTTCGTCCATTAATTACACGGCGAATCCCAATTAGTCGCTTCGTCAATTAGTTTATTTGCCCTGTGCAGCATCCCATTTGCACGGCTTCAGGTATCCTGGGCCAGAAATGATGGATCGTCTCAGGTGTTTCGTTAAATCTTACAATTTGTAGTTACAAATATATATTTTTTTCATTTACAAGAACTGAATGGAGTGAAAGACCCTTACACGCATGTATCATACATTGTTTCTTATTATACTTGCATCATAATGTGGAAATAAAAAGAAAATTAGAAAATTCATCAATAAATGTGTATGAACATGAAATCATTATATACAACCAACATCACAGGCATTGAAATGAATCCAAGCTGGATGAACATTGAATACATGCCTCTAATGATGCTTGTATATTACTGAAACTAGTCAGGCAAACTAAAATTCATATATCATAAAATAAACCAGTAAGTACTATAACAACTATAACAACTATAACAATTAGAACAGTTTCAGTTTAACAACCAATATTTGATTTTCTTTCAATATTTGAAGGATTCTCTATTAAATGTTTTTGAGAATATTGACATTTTGAGTGTAATAAGTGAAATTTTCACGCAATACATAAAACTTTAACAGAATTATTTAAAAGAAATATAGAGAAAATAAGAAAATTCATCAATAAATGTGTATGAACATGAAATCATTATATACAACCATCATCCAATATACCATCAATATATACATAAGTGGTCTTTGTTTACAACTTTATTAGAGGTTATTTAATTTCGACCCCCTAATTTTTCAATCTCGCTTATTCTGAGGATAAGATGTTAAAAGACACATAAAGTTATACATGATGTGTGATTCTGGAATAATTTGAATAACTAATAAGAGAAATATAGACAAAAATGTATTTTTTTAAATATTTTATAGATTTTGACCCCCTAATTTTTCACTCTTGCTTATTCTGAGGATAAGATGTTAAAAGACATATTCATTTATACTTTCTGTGTGATTCTAGAATTTTTTGAAAGTGTATTAAGTGAAATATATACATAAGTGGTCTTTGTTTCCAACTTTATTAGAGGTTATTTAATTTCGACCCCCTTATTTTTCAACCTCGTTTATTCTGAGGATAAGATGTTAAAAGACACATAAAGTTATACATGATGTGTGATTCAGGAATAATTTGAATAACTAATAAGAGAAATATAGACAAAAATGTATTTTTTTAAATATTTTATAGATTTTGACCCCCTAATTTTTCACTGTTGCTTATTCTGAGGATAAGATGTTAAAAGACACATTCAGTTATACTTGCTGTGTGATTCTGGGATTTTTTAAAAGTGTATTAAGTGTAATATATACATAAGTGGTCTTTGTTTACAACTTTACTAGAGGTTATTTAATTTCGACCCCCTAATTTTTCAATCTCGCTTATTCTGAGGATAAGATGTTAAAAGACACATAAAGTTATACATGATGTGTGATTCTGGAATAATTTGAATAACTAATAAGAGAAATATAGACAAAAATGTATTTTTTTAAATATTTTATAGATTTTGACCCCCTAATTTTTCACTCTTGCTTATTCTGAGGATAAGATGGTAAAAGACAATAAAATATTCTCAGAATTTTATAGTATTGTTAAAATTGGAGTAATTACTGCTAAAATTTTATTTATTTGCTGCAATTACTGTGCAGCACATTACTGTCAAAAATTTAAACATGGTAAATGCTTAAAATATTATTTTGAAATTAAAAAATTGTACAGCCAAGATTACATTTTCTATAAATATGTATTTCAATTATTACTGTAAAAATTTTATGAGAATAATGACATTTTGAGAATAACAAACGGAATTTTGATATAGAATCTTGAAAGAATACCATAATAATAAAGATTTATTTGAATGATTACTGCCAACCTTTCAATGATTACTGTTAAAATTTCAATGATTACTGTCAAAATATATTTTCAGAATTTCATAGTATTGTTAAAATTGCAGTAATTACTGCTAAATTTTTAATTATTTGCTGCAATACTGAGCCCATTACTGTTGAAAATTTAAACATGGTACTAAACATTTCATTTATTCTTTTTTTATATATAGATATAGATTTTTATAAATATGTATTTCAAATATTACTGTTACAATTTTATAAGTTCCTTTCCTTTCCTGTATAAAATTTTCCTGTATAATGACATTTTGAGAATAACAAATGTAATTTTGACATACAATTTTTAAAGAATATCATTATTATAAGTTTATTGATTAATTAAAAAAATATGATTAATGCAAATGGCTGAATAATCCGAAACCCTTATCAGAAAACTGATAAAATATACATATGAAACAAAACATAAGTAAAAATACGTAATATACAGTTATAATAATAATAAAATTTCAATGATATTATCAAAATTTCAATTAATACTGTCAATATAACATATTTCAATAATTGCTGTTAAAATCATATATTTCCTCTCAATATTTAAATTATTATTTCACAATTTTGAAAGAATTGTGCACATTTTGCTAACAATTATTCATATTATCCCAGAATAATATAATAATAAATTTAATGTTAACTGTAGTAGGATTTGTGCTTGCAAAATTTGATATTTTCGAAAAAAAATCCGTAATTTACATAAATTTTATTGACGCTGAGTCTTCTGGATTTTATAATGATTTATATTTTCAACATTTTTCAACATTTTCAACATATTTGGATATTCTCTGGAATTGATAATGATTTTCAAAATTGTCAAAATTGTTCATTCAATTCATCCCTAAGAAGCAGACTCTTGAGAACAGAAGATCATAGGGGAATATACATAGGGGTGTGAGACTTCTGTGGGACGAGTATGAGGTACATGCGAGATATGTGTGAGACAGTCGTGAGACATGTGTGAAACACTTGTGAGACAATTTTGCATTGAATATATACAGTTGTGTGAGACATTTGCGAGACACCTGTGAGATACATGGAAGCCATATGTGAGACACATGTGAGATATCTGTGATTTGTGACGCACCTTTGAAACACATGTGAGACACCTCAGAACAGAAGATCATTACAGTCACCTAAATCACCAAATATGAGTAGGTGGGCTGTATCACTTCTGGACATATTTCCCATATTGATTTACATAGGGGTCTATGGGAAATATACATAGCGACACTTCTGTGAGACGGCTATGAGGTACATGCATATCTGTGAGATAGTTGTGAGACATGTGTGAGACACTTGTGAGACAGTTTTGCATTGAATATATACAGTTGTGTGAGATATTTGTGAGACACCTGTGAGATACATGTGAGGCATATGTGAGACACATGTGAGATATCTGTGATTTGTGAGACATCTTTGAGACACGTGTGAGATACCTGAGAGACACATATGACGCACTTGTCAGACACACGTGAGATGTATGTGAGACAGTTGTAAGACACCTGTCAGTAAATATAGACCCCTGTGTAAGTCCTTATGGGAAATTGGTTCAGAACTGTGCTAGCCTATCTACTAATCTGTAATACACAATGAACTTTATCCCAATGAATATCGACCTTGATCAAATATATGGAAAAAAACTATTTTATCAATATACTTTGTTATCTGTCTTTGATCTAAGCCTTCTTTGAAATCCGCCAAAGATCATAGTAATGAAAATTCTTTGAATACATCAAGTTTCCTATTTTTTCTTATGACGTTGTGCTATAAATATTGTAATATTGAGGCACCTGTGAGAGACATTTGAAATATCACACCTGTCACACGATCGAAAAAAGTAAATACAGACCCCTATGTAAGTGCTTATGGGAAATTGGTCCAGAACTGTGCTAGTTTATCTACTAATCTGAAATTCAACGAACTTTATCCCAATGAATATCGACCTTCATCAAATATATGGAAAAAACTATTGTATCAATATACATTATTATCTGCCTTTGATCTAAGCTTTTTTTGATATCCGCCAAAGGTCATAGTAATAAAAATTATTTGAAACCATCAAATTTCTTACTACTTCTTATAACGTTGTACTATAAATATTGTAATTTTGAGGCACCTGTGAGAGACATTTGAAATATCTGTGAGACAGTTGTGAGGCACCTGTCACATGATCAGAAAAAGTAAATACAGACCCCTATGTACGTCCTTATGAGAAATTGGTCCAGAACTGTGCTAATTTATCTACTAATCTGTAATTCAACGTACTTTATATCTATGAATATCGACCTTCATCAAATATATAGAAGAGACTATTTTATCAATATGCATTATTCTCTGCTTTTGCTCTAAGCCTTCTTTGATATCCGCCAAAGTTCATACTAATAAAAAAAAATTGAATACATCAAATGTGTTACATCTTATAACGTTGTACTATATATATTGTATATTGTAATATTGAGGCAGCTGTGAGACTCATGTGAAATATCTGTGAGACAGTTGTGATACATATGTAAGGAAATGAGTAAATATAGACCCCTATGTAAGTCCTTATGGGAATTGGTCCAGAACTGTGTTTTTTTATCTACTAATCTGTAATTCAACGTACATTATCCCAATGAATATCGACCTTCATCAAATATATGGAAAAAACTA
This sequence comes from Othius punctulatus, assembly GCA_951805005.1. Lineage (NCBI taxonomy): Eukaryota > Metazoa > Arthropoda > Insecta > Coleoptera > Staphylinidae > Othius > Othius punctulatus. The sequence goes on along the minus strand of OX638143.1, from coordinate 3,172,565 downwards.
TTTTATCAATATACATTATTATCTGCCTTTGATCTAAGCTTTCTTTGAAATCCGTCAAAGGTCATAGTAATAAAAATTCTTTGAATACGTCAAATTTTTGTACTTTCTTTTATAACGTTGTACTATAAATATTGTTATATTGAGGCACCTATGAGACACATGTGAAATATCTGTGAGACATCTGTCACACGACCGGAAAAAAAACAAATATAGACCCCTATGTAAGTCCTTATGGGAAATTGGTCCAGAACTGTGCTAGTTTATCTACTAATCTGTAATTCAACGAACTTTATCCTAATGAATTCATGAAAAAAACAATTATATCAATATACATTATTCTTTGCCTTTAATCTAAGCTTTCTTTGAAATCCGCCAGAGCTCATAATAATAAAAATTCTTTGAATACATCAAGTTTTCTATTTTTTCTTATAACGTTGTACTATAAATATTGTAATATTGAGAACATTTGAAATATCTGTGAGACAGTTGTGAGACATCTGTCACACGACCAGAAATTGGTGAATATAGACCCCTATGTAAGTCCTTATGGGAAATGGGTCCAGAACTGTGCTAGCCTATCTACTAATCTGTAATTCAACGAACCTTATCAAAATATTTACTTACAAATTATTTAAACATTAACATTCCACTCAATTCCATTGGTACATGCTAATTGTGCTTAACTGACAATGGCCTACATCATTATTGTCTGTTTTGCGCGTTGTCGCGGTCGGAGTGAGGCAGGTTTTAAATGGCAATTAATCGTCCGTCTCGCATTCAATTTCGGCCGCGACGTAATTAATTTATTTGTGTGATTCAGGGCTCATAGATACGTCCAATCGGTAGATTAATTGGCCCGGAAATGTGGGCTAGTTGGCACATTGCACCCGGACGCACGTTCAATACAATGCGGACGGAGCAGTCGTTAATGCCAGCTACTGGAATGCAGATGCTTTACGAGAGGGTGGCGCAGTCGGTATCCGATGCAAGAGAATGCAGAAAGTTGGTGATGTGCCATCGGGCACAATAAATTCAGTAAGCTTCGCGAGAATTTGTTAACATTTGCCAGCAACGAGTATAAGAAATGTGTATATTTGTTTATTTGTATAATTCAATAATGCACCTAGTTTAATTATGTTATAGTAGTGTTGCAATGACAGTTCTGGGTCAAAACTCAAATGAGCTCAGTAGGTAACTAGTGCAATCAATGTTATGATGTGGGAGGGTTTAATTGTTAACGGCAAGGCCTTGATATTACAATACATTCATAAACTTACTTTAGTAATAATAACAATGTAACTTTTGTTTATTTGTTATTACCTACGTTCATGCTTGGCGTATTATTCTCTGGTACTTGTTATTCAACAGTTTCCCTATAATTTCCTTTATTTAACTTCTTCGCTTATAATTCTCTGAGCGCATGGTAATAGCTTAGCCAGTAGTAAATATCAACCCCGCGAGCGCTCGGCTCGTAAAAATTCAAAGCCCATTGCGCTTCTTTATAACCCGGAAGTACATGAAAGGGGGGAAACAAAGCCGCCCCCCGCAGACTCGCGCGGCCACACCTTTGTCCCCATCCCCCCACTTTATCACGGCATAAACAGGACCCGCTCTAACGGCGTTTTATTGTTCCAGGTTCCCCAGAGATGGTCCCGGAGACGCTGGTGAGTAATGCATACTAATGGGGGGGAGCTCGTGTGGGGGGCGACCGCGGCGTGCGCCCCCCCTTTTACGGCGCCGCACGCCGCCCCCGCAACGACGCCCCGGCGGCGTCGCGACGCTCAGTCTCCTCGAGGACACGTTAGGGTTGATGGGGGTGAGTTTGTGCATGCACTTAGAACCGCGACGTGGAAACGGCGCTTTCGTTTTGCATTAACGTTAACGGCGCCGAAATTGCTTGCGTGCAATAGAATTCGAATCATCGCCGCCGTTAGGGGATATTGCAGCAAAGCGGCGATCATTCTTTACCACTTGTCGGATGTTTCCGCTTTAGCTGGAGGAGTATTTAATCCCATTTCGGGGTATTAAAATTCCACTTCGCTCACCGAACATAATTCATCCCCTCGTCGGGCGTAAATCTTCCCTGCCCATCCCGTCCCGGTCCTTCCGGGAAGCCCCCCGCCGCCCCCGGCGACGTCCGCCGCCCTGAAATATGCCATAACAATAAATACGCCGCCGTCTTAGGGGTGGCCGGTTTATACAAGCGTCCGGGGGCGTGCCGGCCCCGTATTTTTTTTTGCGCGTTAGCGCAGCGTCGAAAAAGCCGTCCCCGGGGGTGGAAAAACGGGCCGTGATTAATAATCCGTCCGGGGCCGGATTATATCCTCCGTTGTATGGAAAACACCCCGACGAGGAGGTGCCGAAAATCGACAAGACAATGGATGCGTTCCAGGGGGTTAATCTGGGGGGGGGCAAATTGATCGCCGCCCCTCGCGCTTTATCCGACAAATTATCCCCCCATCCGCTTTATGATGGCCCCTTATCCTCAATCAACGTTCACCAACGGCTCCCCGGTGGGGAGTTGTTAGCTTCTTTTCCGAATTAGCGATAAAACGGAATTGGCCTGGGGGTGTAAATTTCGCTGCCTTTCATTAAAACCTTTATCTCTAAATCTTTGCCCAACACAAGAAAAAACGCCCACATTGAATTGGTTCCCACACAAAAATTCAATAATGCACCTTGTTTAATTATGTTATAGTAGTGTTGCAATGACAGTTCTGGGTCAAAACTCAAATGAGCTCAGTAGGTAACTAGGGCAATCAATGTTATGATGTGGGAGGGATGTCTTTCGCCTTTCATTAAAACCTTTATCTCTAAATCTTCGCCCAACACAAGAAAGAACGCCCACATTTAATTGGTTCCCACATAAATACAATATAATTATATTGAAGTAGTATTGCAATGACAGTTCTGGGTCAAAACTCAAATGAGCTCAGGTGGTATCTCTAAATCTTCGCTCAACACAAGAAAAAACGCCCACATTGAATTGGTTCCCACATAAATTCAATAATCCACCTAGTTTAGTTATGTTGAAGTAGTGTTGCAATGACAGTTCTGGATCAAAACTCAAATGAGCTCAGTAGGTAACTAGAGCAATCAATGTTATGATGTGGGAGGGATGTCTTTCGCCTTTCATTAAAACTTTTATCTCTAAATCTTCACCCAACACAAAAACAACGTCCACATTTAATTGGTTCCCACATAAATACAACATAATTATATTGAAGTAGTATTGCAATGACAGTTCTGGGTCAAAACTCAAATGAGCTCAGTAGGTATCTCTAAATCTTCGCCCAATACACGAAAAAACGCCCACATTGAATTGGTTCCCACACAAAAATTCAATAATGCACCTAGTTTAATTATGTTATAGTAGTATTGCAATGACAGTTCTGGGTCAAAACTCAAATGAGCTCAGTAGGTAACTAGAGCAATCAATGTTATGATGTGGGAGGGATGTCTTTCGCCTATCATTAAAATCTTCACTCTAAATCTTCGCTCAACACGAGAAAAAACGCCCACATTGAATTAATTCCCACATAAATTCAATAATGCACCTAGTTTAATTATGTTGGAGTAGTGTTGCAGTGACAGTTCTGGGTCAATGTAATTAACACCACTTATAATATTTCACAAGTTATTCTGTATTCTAGGTAAAATATATAGTTCAATAACTTATATAGTACCCTACAACAATAATGGTAGAAAGGGAAATGATTAAATAAAAATAATGATTAAATAAAACATATATAGTATATAGTTCAACATAATTAAACTAAGTGAATTATTGCAGCATATAGCTCGTCTTTTTAAAGTTGAGTTTAAAACTGTTTAATTTTTATTAATTTTAAGTCAATTAATGTCTGTACATTTATATTGCCACCTTTATGCCATGGGGACGTGTATCGTTGCTTTGCGTGTGTCTATTAATAATTTTGTTACATAATCTGACAAACAAAGGGCGTGCTGGGAGGGTTTTTGCTGCGATATGCGACGATCTCCCTCGACACCCCATAAATCTCCCGCTTAAAACGCACCGTCGAGACTACATTTTAAACCGCGATGATTTATCGCCCTTTTACACTTGCACTGTTTTGATTCGGGGATGCGTTTTTCACTACCCCCATACAGTCTAATAAATTCACTACCCCCATACAGTCCAACAATTTCACTACCCCCATACAGTCCAATAATTTCACTACCTCCATACAGTCCTAAAATTTCACTATCGCCATACACTCGAACAATTTTACTACCCCCATACAGTCCAACAATTTTTAAGCCTGAATATATATTCATAGTATATAAAAAAAAACTGGATTCTTTAGTATACATAATTATAAGTATTATTATTATTATCAGGTAATTATTTACCTGAGAGTGCAAAAATTCACATCATATAAAAAATAATAACCTATTACTCACAAATGGATCTCCACACCTTCGAAATTATAATAATGTCCACATTTGTTATCAGTACCCCCATACAGTCCAACAATTTCACTATCCCTATACAGTCCAACAATTTTACTACCCCCAGACAGTCCAACAATTTTTAAGCCTGAACAAATATTCATAGTATTTAAACAAATTTCTGGATTGTTTGGTATACATTATTATAAGTATTATTATTATTATCAGGTAATTATTTACCTGAGAGTGCAAAAATTCCCATCATATAAAAAATAATAACCTATTACTCACAAATGGATCTCCACACCTTCGAAATTATAATAATGTCCACATTTGTTATCAGTATTTTTTTTATTATGTATTACAATCAATATCAAAATGGTAATAAATATGGAAAAATCAATACAAAATAATAATTGGTAAACTGCATTTAAACTCTTGTTACGTTTCTTATTGTTTTTGCTATTTCGACTTTTTTATCTATTTAATATTGATTTCCAACATTTCATGACAATAACAATCAATATCAAAATCGTAATAAATATGGAAAAATCAATTCCAAAAAATAATTGGTAAACTTTAATTCAAATTCAAACTCTTATGTTTTTTGTTGTTTTTGTTTTTTCTATTGATTATTGATTTAAAACATTTCATGACTTTCTCGAGCAGAATCTGAAATTTTCATTAATATTGACACATTTTCGAAAAGCAACATAAAAATGGTAATAAATATCGAAAAATCAATATAAAATAACAATTGATATACTGCATTCAAACTCTTCTTGTTTTTTTTTATTCTCGACTTTTTGTATCTATTGATTATTGATTTCCAAGATTTCATGACAATAGCAATCAATATCAAAATGGTAATAAATTTGGAAAACTCAATACAAAATAATAATTGGTAAACTTCATTCAAACTCTTGTTATGTTTCTTGTTGTTTTGTTTTTTCAACTTTTTTATCTATTGATTATTGATTTCCAACATTTCATGACTTTCTCGAGCAGAAGCTCAAATTTTCATTAATATTGAGACATTTTCGAAAATCGATATAAAAATGGTAATATATATGGAAAAATCAATACAAAATAATAATTGGTAGAGTGGATTCAAACTCTTCTTATGTTTCTTGTTTTTTTTCCCCAACTTCGTTTTGTATTGATTATCGATTGCCAACATTTCATGACTTTCTCGAGCACAAGCTGATATTTTCATTAATATTGACACATTTTCGAAAATCAATACAAAAATGGTAATAAATATGGATAAATCAATACAAAATAACGATTGGTAAACTGGATTCTAACTCTTATGTTTCTTGTTGCTTTTGCTTTTTCGACATTTTTATCTATAGATTATTGAATTCCAACGTTTCATGAGAATAGCAGTCAATATCAAAATGGTAATAAATATGGAAAACTCTATACAAAATAATAATTGGTACACTGTATATAAACTCTTGTTACGTTTCTTGTTATTTTTGCTCTTTCGACTTTTTTTAATCTATTGGTTATTGATTTCCAATATTTCATGACTTTCTCGAGCAGCAACTGAAATTTTCAATAATATTGAGACATTTTCGAAAATCAATATAAAAATGATAATAAATACGGAAAAATCAATACAAAATAATAATTGGTAAAGTGGATTCAAACTCTTCTTATGTTTCTTGTTGTTTTTGTCTTCCCAACTTATTTTTTCTATTGATTATTGATTTACAACATTTTATGATATTCAGAGCAAAAGCTGAAATGTTCAATAATATTGATACATTTTTAAAAATCGATAGAAAAATGGTAATAAATAAGGATAAATCAATACAAAATAATAATTTGTAAACTGCATTCAAACTCTTGTTACGTTTCTTGTAATTTTTGTTTTTTCGACTTTTTTTGATCAATTGATTGTTGATTTTACAACATACCCCATACTCCAAGAATGCAACAATTTTTAACCCTGAACAAATATTCATAGAATTTAAACAAATTTCTAGATTCTTTAGTATACATCATTACAAGTATTATTATTATCACGTAATTATTTACTGTGCATGAAATTCTATAAAAAAACCTATTACTCAGAAATGGATCTCCACACCTTCCAAATTATTATTATGTTCACATTTGTTATCAGTATTTTTTTAATATTTTATGTGGTATGCACTATTAATAAAAATAAATATCAAAAGATAATAAATATGGAAAAATCAATACAAAATAATAATTGGTAAACTTCATTGAATCTTTTGATATGTTTCTTGTTGTTTTTGTTTTTTTGACTTTTTTGTATCTATTGATTATTGATTTCTAATATTTCATTACTTTTTGGAGCAGAAGCTGAAATTGTCATTAATATTAACACATTTTCGAAAATCAATATAAAAATGGTAATAAGTATGGAAAAATCAATACAAAATAATAATTGGTATACTGCATTCAAACTCTTGTTACGTTTCTTATTGTTTTTGTTTTTTTAACTTTTTTTTATCCATTGATTATTTATTTCCAACATTTCATGACTTTCTCGAGCAGATGCTAAAATGTTCATCAAAACTGACGCATTTTCGAAAATCAATATGAAAATGATAATAAATATAAAAAAATCAATACACAACAATATTTTTTATAAAATTTAAGTGCCACATACGTTTTTTTCATATTGTATGAGGTGTGTGCTGTATAAATGTTGTTCAATATAAAAAAAATATTTTCTTGATATAATAGGACAATACGAAATGGCACATTAATAAATATATAAATAAATTTGCTGCAACAATTTATTTTGAAACTGTCAAGATCACATACAATATGTAATTATTATTCTTTTGCAAAACATTATGCAGATTTCTGATTATACGATTTTTTTTCCAAATGATTCAGTTTTCAATTTTTTGTTCAGTGCTTCTAGAAAACAATATTTCGAATTGGCACATTCATAAATAAATAATTAGGTAATTTGTAGCAAGAATTTTTTTACTGTGTAACAACTGAGAATCTGACTTTCAAATTCTGGAAGCAAATTGCAAACATTTTGAGCGGTTTAGAAATAGCACGTAGTTATGTAAAATGCTGCTGGAGACTCTTTTTTCAAATTCTTACGTTTTCACTTTTGTATGCTGTATTTCATAAACCAATATTTCAAATTGGCACAGTAATAAATAAATATTTAGAAAATTTGTAGCAACAATTTTTTTACTGTGTAACAACTGGGAATCTGGCTTTCACATTCCGGTAGCAGATTTTTAAAAAATGGTGGAGACTATTTTTTTCAGATTCTTAGTTTTTCAATTTTATATGCAGTATCTTATAAAACAATATTTTGAATTGGCACATTAATAAATAAATAATTAGATAATTTGTAGCAACAATTTTTTTACTGTATAAGAACTAAGAATCTGGCTTTCAAATTCCGGAAGCAGATTGCAAAAATTTTGAACCGTTCAGAAATAACATAACGTTATGTAACATGCTGCTGGAGATCCTATGCCCAGTCAAGCGACGAACCCAAACATTAATTTCCCGTTTAACTACGAATTACAATGAATATTAAATTTTCGACTGCATACCACAAGTGTTAAGCTCTTACTCTATAACCAAGAGGTCCTAGGTTCGACTCTCACCAAACGTGAGAGCCGTCACATTCGTCATATACAGGGTAGGCCATTTTAAACAATCCACGCAAATTACTCAGAAGATATGTTCGATAGCAAATATTGATGTAAGCAACAGTTGTTCGGGCACAAGGGGGACATCTGATGATGATCTATAACTTGACCTTGAAGTTGACTGTCAAGGCCATTTCAAGGCCAACTTGAAAATTTTTAATGGTAACCCTACATTTTGAATTTTTATTCTGAAAGTAGGTCATCATATTAGTATAGCTGCGTAAACATGCTCTCACATTCATCATATACAGGGTAGGCCATTTTAACCAATCCACGCAAATTACTCAGAAGATATGTTCGATAGCAAATATTGATGTAAGCAACAGTTGTACGGGTACAAGGGGTACATCTGATGATGATCTATAACTTGACCTTGAAGTTGACTTTCAAGGCCATTTCAAGGCCAACTTGAAAATTTTAAATAATAAATATATAATGAGATAATTTGTAGCAACATTTTTTTTATTGTATAAGAACTAAGATTCCTACATTTTGAATTTTTATCCTCAAAGTGGGTCATCATATTAGTATAGCTGCTCAAACATTTCAATACCTTTCATAAGAAAATTTTCGAGAAAAACATTAACGAAAAGTTTACTAAAAAAGACTAATTAAAAGCTTTAAACGTTCACTTTCAGGGGAAACTAAAGGATATTTCCGGCTACCACGATAATAAAGCTAATTTCCCGTTTATTGATGAAGTGTGAAGAATATTAAATTTTCGTCATCATACCACGAGTGCTAAGCACTTGTTTTATAGACATGAGGTCCTGGGTTCGACTCTCACCGAACAACATGCCCGTTTGACTTCGTATATTTGTCATATATACGGAAAAATGTGGAAAAGGGAAATTATTTGTAAAAATTTCCAAATTCCAGATGTCATCGCGTTAAGAGATTTTTGCTCAGAGGTTCTGGGTTCGAGTCTTGCGAATGGCATTCCCGTTTCGTTTGTAATATTTACTTTATGCATGTTGTAGAAGTAAAATATTTGTATAAATAATTCCAGATAGCAATGGAAATAAATATATTCCAAGTATATTTAAAGTATACTTGAAATAGTATGTTTTTATGTATGTTTGTCCATCTGTCTGTCTATTTATTAGAGTGTAAACTTCAAAATATACATAATGTGTTTAGTACTTTGGTTGGGTGGTTTATTTATTATTTGCATATTGTTTGTTCGGATAAATTTCGCCTTTTTTGCGCCTATGGTCGGCCAATTGTCGGGAACTGACGAGAGCGCAGGCCCGATCTTAAGCCTGCTCGAAAAGAGTGGACACGCCAGAGTCGTTCGAAAACCGTGCCACGGAACCCGTGCCGCCATCCCCTGAGCAGCCTACCAGAGGGTAAGTCAGAACCCCATTTCGCCGACCACTTTAACGCCCACGCCGCGCTCACAGCAAGAAATTTTATCATCATAGTTAAAATTAATATACAGTCCATTTAAACCCACCCGATTTATTAAACATAATGATTTTCATACTTTTTTAGTCCTGTTAAATTTGCAATTAGTATTAAAAAATTGTAGGTTATAAGACATTATTTGTTTTGTGAAATTTTTGTTGTTACTGTAAAATTTTCTTAGCTTCAAAACTTATATCTTGTAAAGAACAATGCAAATAAAGCTTGATAATACTTTTTTTTTTTCCTGCTAAAATTTAAATTATTTCTTTTTTTTAAATAATTTTGTTATAAAGTTTTGATTAGGTACAATTATTATTCTTTTGTCTAAGAAATTTGCAGCAGATTGTCAGTCTGTCTATTCACCTGACTGTAAACTTCTTTAAAAAAAATATACATATTTATTCGTCTCTAGTCTACTTAAAGAGCATACTTAAAAAAATATGTTTATAGGTATACCCATGTATGTAAAATATATATTGTAGAAATGTATACAGGGTGTGCTTCGCGTATGGATCAATAACTGTTTGTGGCGTTAAGATAAGATAAAAAAATGAAAAAAATCATCCAATCATGGCTGATTCCATGAGGGTGAATTACATTCAACCTTATATCACTTCCGGTACTACCGGAAGTAACTATCAACTTTTGTTTTTATAAATGGAACACCCTATATATTCCAACAAAAGTATTTAATTAATGGTGTGGATACAATGTAAATTGTCTTGTTGGGAATTTATGCGCCTGAATTATCGTCTGCCGTGGAAAATTTGGGAAAACCTCACACCACCGCACCCGGAGGATAAATGATGCCCGAATAATTTGCCGCACGTCGTCCTACGCTTTCTCACCGGTTTTCCGCCCGTCCGGATCTTTTTGTCCTCGCGCGTGTGCCCCCTTTCCGGGGGCCACATTCGCACTCCATTTGTTTCCGGACGGTCCGTTTCGGTTTTGACGTCGGCGGGGAAGATTCAATTTATCCCCCCGGGGCCGCCCGGAATTTATTGTTTCCAATTTGCCCCGTCGCTTATTTTTATGCGCGCAAACGATGGGACGCGCTCGCGAACACCCACACACACCCCCACACACACGCAGACAGACGGACTCGCATGTGTGGGGGTGGTCAATACGAGTCACGGGCGGTGAGGGTTGATTTGTGCGGGGCGATTTGAGAGCTACCCGTCGTGATCACGGCGATCTTCCGGCATCAATAAAGTACACACCGAAGAGAGGAGAGAAGGAAATGCCGAAGAATCCCAGACACGTGAAGCTTATAAATCTTGCAATATTTACAGGTACGAATGAGATTCAGGGGAATCAAATGTTTCTGCATGCACACCCCTTTTGACCTTGCAAGAAAATTAGAAATAGAAATAGAAAAAACGAGAAACAAATATTTGCTTAAAAGTTGCCAAATTATTTCATAAACACAACTTAGAAAATTTAGGTCCTAATTATGAGAAAACTGAGGAAGGGTTATTTTATATTCTTATACCTTTCTAATACAGGAACTATGAGTAGTAATGTACAAACTTTATTATTCTATAACGGTCTTTAAAACGTTTTTTAAGGGATCCAAAAGCGCAGCTAAGAGGGTTGTGTAACGGTCCGGAAACGCCTTCGACAGAAACTGCCTTTTAATAATTAATTGGCGCACAGACCTGCACTGTAGGCGACCGTACTCGCACCTTTTTTGTTGTGGTGACGTGTTTCCCATATGTGTGTGATTTTTAAAATCGCCGGCGAGACGCCACCATAAAGACAGAAACTAGTCGCCTTCCTGATAGTGCGGACGTGCCAGAGGAACAGTTTTAATTGGTATACCACTATCCGGTTTCCGGGATAATAAACGGGGACTCATTTAACCACCCTTGAGGGGATTGAGGCACCAAGTACAAGGCAAGGTACTATCCATACGCTCACAACATCCGAGTAAGTAGTAAGTTGTCAGCGTTTGTATGTATTATTATCATGTATCATGTAAATCATTAATCATTGATCATTAATCAATCAAATACATTTATCATGTAATCATTATCATGTAAATCAGTCAGGATATATGATTTATCAAGAAATTATGAATTATACCAAATAAATATATATTTTTTAAATTAATATTGTCGTGAGAACTGCAGCATATTGACTTGCATCGATGTTATCTTAGCCTCTGCACACTTGAACTGATTCTCCAATTTCTAGCCCCGATATTTTTATCCGCCCTTCATCAATTGCTCGGACTCTAATCTCCAGTCTGCCTGCCCTATTCATTAAAGTAATCGCGCTGCTCGGCTCTCTGCTAATTGAATTCCGACTTTCGCGAGGGCGAAAAAGTCTGGATAATCTCCTCCTTAAATAATTCGCGATTATACGGCTTAGCGATTAGTGTCTCCCCCTGTTTGCGCTCAATTAGACGGCGAGCAGCGCTGGCAAAAATCCGCGCCCCCCTTTTATCCCTGATCAAATCAACACGATCAGAATCAACAATTTTATCCCAATTCCTTTAATTTATATAAAATGTAGCAGTATATTATTGCCAAGAACTTTCAATAACATAATAGTTCTTGACAATTTCAGTGTCTCTTAACTGTAATTGAGTGATTAAATACTTACTGAAAAGTTTAAAAGGGGCTCTGGAGAGCCCATCTACACGTGTGCAATATTTATGTGCGGGAAATTCCGGGAGTGACTTTAAAAGCCGTAATTGAGTCGCTTCGCCCGCTTCAGCCGCTTCGCCCGTGGCATCGCACACACTCATTCTTTATTAACCGCCACTTAGGGGTGCGATGCTCCGGGGGTGGTTGCAATTTAATTTCCCCGCGGCGCTGTTGTGCGATGACGCAAATTACGCCCTCCTGCGAGGGGGCGCGTGCAGGAGGCCGCGTAATAGTTCATAAATCCGGCGTAATGCGACGGCCAGCAGGAGTTATGTGGTTGCAGTTGCTAAATACGGCCCAAGGCAGGGGTGGGAAAACCCAAGGTTCAACGTACGAGAAAATTCTTAGCACCCGATGAAAATTTCGAACTAACATTTCTTACAAATCTTGACGTTCAATGGGTTTGAACCAGAAAGCTCGAAGATCATAATCACTATTTATCGATCTTTCTGTAACTGGCAAGTCTTTTTTGAAGAAGCAAACAGTTTTGGATAAATAATTTGAAATGAAAAATGTACGACTAAATCTGTATTTAAAAAGATTTTTATGTTTCTACAGTTTGGAACACAGTTCTTTGATATTTGCCTAAAATATCAAAAAACACCAGCAGACAGACATAGAGGCAGATAGACTTACAGACAAACAAACGTTCAGATAGACAGACAGATATACTTTTCGTAAGTATGCTCTCAATACATTCTAGCAAAAATGGATATTTATAATATTGTGTCAGTTCTTCAAAAACTTCAAAGATTCCTGCCAAATTTTTAATGATTACAATTCAATTGTTAGTTTTCCATTCGTTCCATTAGATTATTCAATTTTAGTTATCAAAGTACAAGAGATTAAAGACAATAAATAAATATTAGTTTTCCGCAACAGATTTACTTTGAAACTTTTAACAGTTTTGGGCAAATAATTTTAATTAAACATTAATTTGAAATGAAAAATTTACGACTAAATCTGGATTTAAAAAGATTTTTGTGGTTGTACAGTTTGGAACACAGTTTTTTTTATATTTGCCTAAAATATCAAAAAAACACCAGCAAACAGACGTAGAGACAGACAGACAAACATTTAGATAGACAGTCAGATATACTTTTCTTAAGTATGCTCTCAATACACTCTAGCAAAAATGGATATTTATAATATTGTGTCAGTTCTTCAAAAACTTCAAAGATTCCTGCCAAATTTTTAATAATTACAATTCAATTGTTAGTTTTCCAGTCGTTCCATTAGATTATTCAATTTTAGTTATCAAAGTACAAGAGATTAAAGACAATAAATAAATATTAGTTTTCCGTAACAAATGTACTTTGAAACTTTTAACAGTTTTAGGCAAATAATTTTAATTAAACATAAATTTGAAATGAAAAATTTACGACTAAATCGGGATTTAAAAAGATTTTTATGTTTGTACAGTTTGGAACACAGTTTTTTTGATATTTGCCTAAAATATCCAAAAACACCAGCAGACAGACATAGAGACAGATAGACTTATAGACAGACAAATATTCAGATAGACAGGCAGATGTACTTTTCGTAAGTATGCTCTCAATACACTCTAGCAAAAATGGATATTTATAATATTGTCTCAGTTCTTCAAAAACTTCAAAGATTCCTGCCAAATTTTTGATGATTACAATTCAATTGTTAGTTTTCCATTCCTTCCATTCCTTTCATTAGAATATTCAATTTTAGTTATCAGAGTACAAGAGATTAAAAACAATAAAGAAGTTTTAGTTTTCCGTAACAAATTTACTTTGAAACTTTTAATTGTTGACATGTCTAATATCTGAAATTGTTTACAAATATTTTACTGTTTCCACATTTTTTCGTATATATGACGAATATAACGGGCATGCCATGTGACAAGACTCAAAGCCAGATATATTTATTTGCATTGTACTTTACAAGATATAAGCAAAGAAGATTTTACAGTAATAGCCAAAATTTCACAAAACAAATAATGTCTTATAACCTCCAATTTTTTAATACTAATTGTGATTTTAACAAGAGTAAAACAATAATAATAATCATTAGGTATATTTTGAAGTTTACAGTCAGATACACTAGACAGACAGACGGTATTATAACTTTAAATTATTGGGGATTATGCTGGGCTTTAGTTATAATGTTAGCTCACATAAAAAACATACTATTCAAGTACACTAATTCAAATATTTTACTTCTACAACATACATAAAGTAAATATTACAAACGCAACAGGAATACCATGTAACCTGACTCAAACCCAGAATCTCTGAGCCAAAATCTCTTAACGCGATGACATATGGAATTTGGTAATTTTTATAAATAATTTCTTCTTTCCACATTTTCCGTATATATGACAAATATACAAAGTTAAACGGGCATATCATTTAGTGAGAGTCGAACCCAGGACCTCTTGGTTATAGAGCAAGAGATTAACACACGTGGTGCGCAGTCGAAAATTTTATATTCTTTGTAATTCGTCGTCAAAAGGGAAATTAATGTTTGGGTTCGTCGCTTACTAGGCATAGAGTCTCCGGCAGCATGTTACATAACGGCATCTTGCATCTTAGCTTTTCAAAAAAAATCCAAAATGCTTGCGGAATTTGAAAGCCAGATCCTTAGTGGTTATGCTGTAAAAAAATTGTTGCAGCAAATAATGTATTTATTTATTTATTTAAGTGTAAAGTCAAAATATTGATTTATCAAATACTGCATACTAAACTTAAAACGTGATCATTTGAAATAATCGTAAAATTGAAAATCTACATATTTTGCTACAAAATAATAATAATAGCATATTGTATGTGGTAACTGGTAACATTGGTAGTAAGTGTGGACAAAAAATAGAAAATAATAATTGTGTTATTGTATAATAAATAATACAGAAATGTGTACTGTGAATATTAATATTTTTTACATGCATATTTTAAAACGTAAACATTTGAAAAAATATTGTATAATAAAAAATCTGCTGTACATTTATTAGTCACAATACCTGACTAAGATTCACTATTGTGAATACGTCACAATAAGTGTGTTATTGTATAAAAAAATAATAAAGAAAATTGTCTAAATAGTGTGAATTTTAAGTTACACGTATAATTTAAAACGTGATAATTTGTAGAAAAAAATGATGTAATCGAAAATCTGCTGCAAATTTCTTACAATAATATTTGTAACTAATCAAAATTTACTAACAAAATTATTTAAAAAATAAACAAAATTATTTAAATTTTTGCAATAATAAATAAAGGTTTAACAGTAATCTATATAACATTTTAAAGCAAAGAAGAGGCAAAGAATGATACAGAAATGTGTTTAAACACTATGAATGTTAAGTATTTACATGCATACTTTAAAACGTAATCATTTGAAAAAATATTGTATAATCAAAAATCTGCTGTACATTTTTTAGTCACAAGAAAAATAAGTGTGTTATTGTATAATAAATAATACAGAAATTTGTCTAAATACTGTAAGTATTAATTTACATGCATAACTTAAAACATAATCATTTGCAGAAAAAAAATTGTATAATCGAAAACTGTTGTAGATTTCTTAGATAAAAGGATAATAATTACCTAATCAAAACTTAATAACAAAATTATTAAAAAAAAAAACAAACAAAATAGTTTAAAATTCTGCAGAAATAAATGAAATTTTAACAGTAATCTATACAAAATGTTGAAGCAAAGAAGATTTTACAGCAATAACACAAAATTTGACAAATATTAATGTTTTACAATCTATAATTTATCTTAAATATTTTATTTCCACAACAAAAATATATGAATAAATGAAGTTTTAACAGTAATCTATATAACATGTTAAAGCAAAGAAGAAGCAAAGAATAATACAGAAATATGTCTAAACACTATGAATGTTAATTATTTATATGCATAGTTTAAAACGTAGACATTTGAAAAAATATTGTATAATCAAAAATCTGCTGTAAATTTCTTAGTCACAATAAAAATAATTGTGTTATTCTATAATAAATAATACAGAAATTTGTCTAAATACTGTGAATATTAATTTACATGCATAATTTAAAACGTGATCATTTGAAGAAGAAAAATTGTATAATCGAAAATCTGCTGCATATTACTTAGACAAATGAATAATATTTGTACCTAATCAAAACTTACTAACAAAATTATTTAAAAAATAAACAAAATTATTTAAATTTTTGCAGGAATAACTAAAGTTTTATCAAGCTCTATTTGTATTATTCTTTACAAGTTCTTAACAAGTTCTAAATTTTAAAGCAAAGATGATTTTACAGTAATAACCAAAATTTCACAGAACAGTAAAACAGTGTGAATATTAATTATTTAAATACATAATTTAAAACATAATCATTTGAAAACAAAAATTGTATAATCGAAAATCTGCTGCATATTACTTAGACAAATGAATAATATTTGTACCTAATCAAAACTTTATAACAAAATTATTTAAAAAAACAAAATTATTTAAATGTTTGCAGGAATAAATAAAGTTTTATCAAGCTCTATTTGTATTGTTCTTTACAAGTTCTTAACAAGTTCTAAATTTTGAAGCTAAGATGATTTTACAGTAATAACAAAAATTTCTCAAAACGGTTAAATACTGTGAATATTAATTTACATGCATAGTTTAAAACGTGATCATTTGAAGAAAAAAATTGTATAATCGAAAATCTGCTGCAAATTACTTAGACAAATGAATAATATTTGTACCTAATCAAAACTTCATAACAAAATTATTAAAAAAAACAACAAAATTATTTAAATTTTTGTAGAAATTAATAAAGATTCAATAAGTTATATTTGCATTGTTCTTTACAAGTGCTTAACAAGTGCTTAATTTGTAACCAAAGAAGATGTTAAAGTAATAACCAAAATTTCTCAAAACGGTAAAATACTGTGAATATTAATTTACATGCATAGTTTAAAACGTGATCATTTGAAGAAAAAAATTGTATAATCGAAAATCTGCTGCAAATTACTTAGACAAATGAATAATATTTGTACCTAATCAAAACTTCATAACAAAATTATTAAAAAAAACAACAAAATTATTTAAATTTTTGTAGAAATTAATAAAGATTCAATAAGTTATATTTGCATTGTTCTTTACAAGTGCTTAACAAGTGCTTAATTTGTAACCAAAGAAGATGTTAAAGTAATAACCAAAATTTCTCAAAACGGTAAAATACTGTGAATATTAATTTACATGCGTAGTTTAAAACGTGATCATTTGAAAAATAAACTTGTATTATCTAAAATCTGCTGCAAATTTCTTAGACAAACGAATAATATTTGTACCTAATCAAAACATAGTAACAAAATTATTTTAAAAAAACAAAATTATTTAATTCTTTGCAGAAATTAATAAAGGTTTACAAGTTCTATTTGCATTGTTCTTAACAAGTGCTTAAGAAGTGCTAAATTTGTAAGCAAATATGATTTTACAGTAATAACCAAAATTTCTCAAAACGGTAAAATACTGTGAATATTAATTTACATGCATAGTTTAAATCGTGATCATTTGAAAAAAAAACTTGTATAATCTAAAATCTGCTGCAAATTTCTTAGACAAAAGAATAATATTTGTACCTAATTAAACCTTTATAACAAAATTATTTAAATTTTTGCAGGAATAAATATCATTTTAACAAGTTCCATTTGCATTGTTCTTTACAAGTTCTAAATTTTAAAGTTTAAAGCTTGGAAGATTTTATAGTAATAAATTTCTGAATATTTATTAGTTGTATATTTTACATTACATTTGTGTTCACTCATTATGCTGTAATACTTATTTGTGATACATATTCGTAAAGCATTACTTTACGAAAATGTACAAAGTTTTTTCTACGACAGCTATTATGGAAATCATTTGACAAAGAATGTATTATCTAAAAACTGCTGCAAATTTTTTAGGCAAAAGAATAATATTTGTACCTAATCAAAACTTTATAACAAAATTATTTAAAAATTATTTAAATTTTTGCAGAAATTAATAAAGTTTTAACAAGTTCTATTTGCATAGTTCTTTACAAGTTTTTAACAAGTTCTAAATTTTGAAGCTGAGAAGATTTTATAGTAATAAATTTCTGAATATTTATTAGTTGCATATTTTATATTAGATTTATGTTCACTCATTATGCTGTAATACTTATTTGTGATACAAGTTCGCAAAGCACTACTTTACGAAAATGTACAAAGTTTTTTCTACGACAGCTATTATGGAAATCAGCCAAAATTTGATACATTTTTTTTTTAAATGGATTGAGATATTTAACTGTGATTGTACAAAATAATACTATATTTTTTTGAATTGGTCAGGGAATGAATTGTGTGTAGGTAAAACTTATTTTACGCACAGTTGATTTTTTTAACCATTTCCGATTTTTTATGCACTTGTGTTAAAAAGTATCACTTTACGTGCTATCAACCATACGTAAAAACTTAGTTTACGCACTGCAGTAGAAAAAACATATTTTAAATGTGCGTGTGAAGTAATTATAGAGTGCAATCTCCAATAATTAGTCCACAAACAAATACGACCTAACGAACCGCTAACGGTTTTCAATCAATTACCATTTGTATAATTACAGTGCGTTGACTCAATCGATTTCAGTCCAATTGAATGGGGTTTGGGCGGCCGCTAATTGCCGATGGCTTTTAAATAGCACTTTCGGGCGCCGCCTCCTCGTCCGTGACAGAACGTCGCCATAATTAACTCAAACGGGCCGGAATGTTTTTGTTTCGGACGATTATTGGGGGGCGGCAGTCATTAAGTCTAATTAGCCGCGACGGGCGCGGGCCGATCCTCCGATGCGAACGCGGGGGCGGCTGTTTTCTTTTGCCCCCTCGTCCGCTCCATAGGGTAATTAAGGGCGAAGCGCCGTCTGGCATACACTATGGCCTGTCTATTAGGGGGAAATGCACTCGGGCAGCTCGTTTAGTATGCGGGTCGGGCACAGATGGGCCGCCCCCGGTTCAGAGTTCGGGTCGCGTCAGATAACATTTAATTACATGTAAGTTGCCCCGGCGAAAATTATCAGGCCCCCGCCTGTTACATTGATAACGAGTTGTGAAGCTACTGAACTGATAATGGATTATTTAGGCGATAACAGCCTCGAATATATCACCAGTGTACTACCGAAGTTGATAACAAATCCTATTCAAATTAATTGGTTGCGTTGTGACGATTAATAATTAAAAATATTACTAGCTAATATTATTACTAAACTTCAAATGTAGTTAAAATAAATTATCATTAAAAACATTTTTAAATAATATAATATTATATATTTCGTAAAGTAGTGTTTTACAAACTAGTATCATATCTAATTGTAACTATTACAATAATGTAACTATTACAGCATAAAGTAATATGCTGCAATAGTTATTTATGATACAAGTTCGTAAAACACTACTTTACTAGAATGTATCACACAAAGTTTTTTTTTCTACGACAGCTATAATGAAAAAAGCTAAAAATGTAAGCAAAATACTATTTTTTTTAATTGGTTAGTAAATGAATTGTGTGTAAAACTTATTTCACGCACAGTTGATGGTTTTACGTACTTATGCTAAAAAGTATCACTTTTGGTATGGTGAGCTATGTATACAGGGTGATTTTTTCCTTTTCTAGCATTCGGATCTCGGAAACCATAAGAAATAGAGATTCTGTTAAATGAGAAAAGAGTTGTCGTTTCAAAAGCTTAGGCAAGATATTCGTTTGTTTTTTTTTAACTCACAGTTTTTAAGTTATAGTGCAAAAAATGTCAAAGCCAACTATGACTGGCATTTAAAAAAAGTTTGTATTATAACTCAAAAACTATGTTTTGTTTTTTAAAAACAAAAGTATATCTTCCATAAGCTCTTATAACGACAACTCCTTCCTCATTTAATCCAATCTCTATGTGTTCAAGTTTCCCAGATCCCAATGCTTAAAATGAAAACAAAAACTCTCCCTGTATAATATTATAATAATTTATAATATATAATATTATTAAATTATGTTACCTTTATGAAAACTTTAGCTTTTTCTCAAGAAAGTCATAAAATATTGGTAATCAATAATCCATATATTTAAAAAAAAATCGTAAAAATACAATTTTTGAAATTCTAAAAATTGTATGGTAACGTTAATAAAATTTTAGTTTATTTCTTTCAAAATTTCAAAAGTTTCCATCACAGTTTCATGTATTAGTTTTACAGTTGTAAGTATTGCTGTTAATTTTCGATTGCTTCTCTGAATTTTGTAATCATAATTATTGCAATGATTGGTGTAAAATGTATGCTTTTTCTCAAGAAATGCCATGAAATATTTGAAATCAATAATCAATAGTTGAAGAAAAGTAATCCTTTTTTCACAAAGATATTTATTTAACTTAATACATGTCAACCACAACGTAGTCATCTTCAGTAGACATTTGATACTGTTACTTTTTTTTAATTGTTAATATTTCACAAGCCCCAATCGATTAATTTACCAATAATCAATAGATTAAAAAAATTGAAAAAAGCTATCTTTGAAATCATAAAAGTTGTAGCGGTAATGGTAGAAATTAAAATAGTAAGTATTAAAGTAGTAACAAAAATAAACAATCTTTATTATGCTATCGACCCCATGGGGTCTTTCCGCCTCAGTAATAGTAAATAGTAAAATTTTAATTTATTTCTATCAAAATTTCAAAGATAGCTGTCTGAATTCCAATTAGGAATTACAGTTAAAATTGAAATCATTGTTGTTAATTTTCAATTGCTTCCATAAATGTTGTAATCAATTTATGATTGCATTTTGTGTTTGATGAAAACATTTTTTGTTTTAATAATTTCAAAATATACCTAATGATTTTCATTATTTTTTTTACTGCTGTTAAAATTGCAATTAGTTTTAAAACTTTATAGGTTATAAAACATTACTTTTTTGTGCAATTTTGGTTATTACTGTAAAATCTGATTTGCTTCAAAATGTAGAATTTGTTAAGAACTTCTAAAGAACAATGAAAATAGAACTTGTATAACTTTATTTAGTTCTGCAAACATTTAAGTTATTTCTTAATATTTTTTTTAAATAATTTTCTTAGAAAGTTTTGATTAGGTACAAATATTTGTACTTGTAAAGAACATGTAAAGAACAATGCAAATAGAATTGTATAAACTTTATTTATTTCTGCAAACATGTAATTCATTTCTTAATTTTTTTTTTTAAATAATTTTGTTAGAAACTTTTGATTAGGTACTAATCTAAGAAATTTGCATCAGATTTTCGGTTATACAATTTTTTTTTCACATGATTCATTTTAAATTATGCATGTAAATAATTAATTTTCACACTATTTTACTGTTTTGTGAAATTTTGGTTATTATTGTAAAATCTTCTTTGCTTAAAAATTTAGTACTTGTTACAGACTTGTAAAGAACAATGCAAATAGAACTTGTATAAACTTTATTTATGTCTGCGAACATTTAAATTATTTCTTAATTTATTTTTTAAATATTTAGTTAGAAAGTTTTGATTAGGTACAAATATTATTCCTTTGTCTAAGAAATTTGCAGCACATTTTCGATTATACAATATTTTTTTCAAATGACTACGTTTTAAATTATGCATGTAAATAATTAATATTCACACTATTTTACTGTTTTGTGAAATTTTGGTAATTACTGTAAAATCTTCTTTGCTTAAAAGTTTAGCACTTGTTAAAAACTTGTAAAGAACAATGCAAATAGAACTTGTTTAAACTTTATTTATGTCGGCAAACATTTAAATTATTTATTAATTTATTTTTTAAATATTTTGTTAGAAAGTTTTGATTAGGTACAAATATTATTCTTTTGTCTTAGAAATTTCCAGCAGCTTTTCGAATATACAATATTTTTTCCAAATGACTACGTTTTAAGTTATTTATCTAAATAATTAATATTCACACTATTTTACAGTTTTGTGAAATTTTTGTAATTACTGTAAAATCTTCTTTGCTTAAAAGTTTTGCACTTGTTAAAAACTTGTAGAGAACAATGCAAATAGTACTGGTTTAAACTGTATTTATGTCTGCAAACATTTAAATTATATCTTAATTTACTTTTTTTAATAATTTTGTTAGAAAGTTTTGATTAGGTACAATAATTCTTCTTTTATCTAAGGAAAACTACGGCAGATTTTTGATTATACAATTTTTTTTCAATGGATACGTTTTAAACTATGCATGTAAATAATGAATGTTCACACTATTTTACTATTTTGTGAAATTTTTGTTCAGTAATAGGTATACCTAACCTAACCTAGCCTACTTTTTATTTTCTCACTTATTTACTACTGAAACTTTGTCAAATTTTCATGAGAATTAACTTCAGGTGTAGTGAACAAATATCTAATATTAAATATGCAACTAATAATTATTCAGAAATTTCAGTAATATCTATACCTAACCTAACCTAACCTTATCTAACCTAACCTACTTTTTATATTCTTACTTATTTACTACTGAAACTTTGTCAAATTTTCATGAAAATTAACTTAAGGTATAGTGAACACAAATCTAATATTAAATATGCAACTAATAAATACTCAAAAATATCAGTAATAGCTATACCTAACCTTACCTAACCTCCTTTTTATTTTCTCACTTATTTATTGGTGAAACTTTGTCAAATTTCTATGAGAGTTAGCTTCA
This sequence comes from Othius punctulatus, assembly GCA_951805005.1. Classification (NCBI taxonomy): domain Eukaryota; kingdom Metazoa; phylum Arthropoda; class Insecta; order Coleoptera; family Staphylinidae; genus Othius; species Othius punctulatus. The sequence goes on along the minus strand of OX638143.1, from coordinate 3,149,760 downwards.
GGTATAGTGAACACAAATCTAACATTAAATATGCAACAAATAAATATTCAGAAATTTCACTAATAACTATACCTAACCTAACCTAACCAAACCTAATCTAATCTAACCTAACCTAACCTAACCTATTTTTTATTTTCTCACTTATGTACTACTGAAACTTTGTAAAATTTTAATGAGAATTAGCTTCAGGTATAGTGAACACAAATCTAGTATTAAATATGCAACTATTAAAAAATTCCAGTAATAACTATACCTAACCTACTTTTAATTTTCTCACTTATTTACTACTACAACTTACAACGGAAAAGTCTTTGTCATTAGATAACAAATCAATTTTGGAAATCGAAATATTTTTTTTACGATATCATTGGTAACTCGTCTGTTTTATTTCCTAATAAAAAATGTCTGAACATTGAGATAATACTAATTACGTACGGGCATTTTTCTTTATTAATTGTTATTTTTTTCATTTCAGGACGCAAATGTAAAGGAACTGGAGAGCCTCAAACAATCAATAGGTAAGCAATTTATACATCCTTTCATTTAATTATAAATTCCTGATGCTGCTGCTTTTGCTGCTGCTGCTACTGCTATGCCGCTGATGCAGTATCTGCTGGTGCAGCAGCTGCTCATGCTGCAGTTGCTGATGCTGCAGCTGCTGATGCTGCAGCTGCTGATGCTGCAGCTGCTGACGCTGTAGCTGCTGATGCTGCAGTTTCTGCTGCTAATCCTACTTCTCTTTTGCTAATTCATTCTAAAGTCCTAACACCTAACAAAAAACTGATGAAAGCTATTACTCAATGTGAACAGAATCTGGTATAAACAATCCATTGCTCCCTCAAATTGCATAACTATCGACATTTTTCGGCCCCTAACTGCTACTACTATTACTACTACTACTATTACTACTAATACTAGTGCTGCTGATTCCACTGCTGGTGCTGCAACTGCTGCTGCTGCTGCTGATGCAGCTGCTGATGCTGATGCAGCTGCTGCTGATGCAGCTGCTGCTGCTGCTTATCCTGCTTCTCGTTCACGAATTCATTCTAAAGTCCTAACACCCAACCAAAAAACTGATGAAAGCCATTACCCAATGCGAACAGAATTTGGTATAAACAATCCATTACTCCCGCAAATTGCATAACCCTTTTCTCCCGGCTTCCCGTTAAGACCGGTCTTCCTGTACACGTCCTGCAGGACCCAATAAATACGTCGCCTCCTTGATTTAGACGCGGCGTCTCTGGTTTAATCCGTTTGGCCGTTATTCCCGTGAATTTATCACCGCCACGTCCACCAGGGGATGGGGTTAAATGCGTCATCTTAAACGGGAGACGGGGGAAAAATCGGCCGCCGCCGCGCATCCATCAGCCCCCCGTGAGCCGCCCCCAAACAGCCCCCCTGACGAACGACCGGCAACTCGTCAGGATCATAATTATACCTTCTCACGTACCCAAAGAGCAAACTGCACAGATAAGTTTTCAGGGGTTGTAAATTTTAGTTGGGAACTGAAAAACAATGCTGCAAAGCATTTATAGGATTTTATGGACAAATCTATATAATACCCAAACAAATTTCTGGACAAATAGTTTCTAAAATAAATCAAATATATAACTTTTTTCAATGACAAGTATCAACAAATGAATACTAAAATCAACAAATGAATACTAAAATAAACAAATGAAAACTAAATTCAAGGTAAATTCCAGATGGCTTTATCTAAAAGTTTCTCACATTTGTAATTGAAATCTTGGGTGACAAGTCTTGGAATAATTTTATATTATGTTTATTTTTTTATATTTTATACTTTATATATTATATTTATGTTTTTTATATTTTATATTTTATATATTATATTTATGTTTTTTATATTTTATATTTTATATATTATGTTTATGAATACATAAATTATAGAGCACTTTGTTAAACGTGTTGGTTTTTAAATTTGCTTTGCCACTAAAACTGTTTTCGCCAGACAATTTAGATTCGCAATCAGCTCCCGAGACTTGGTGCACCCAAAATTATCAGGCATAATTGTTTTCTCACCCGCCCTGCTGCTAAACAGTGATTTAATTAAATTGCATTGTGCGCCTCTCCTCCTGTTTCCAGACAGTCTTTTGAACCGAACTCGATTATCGCGTGTATTGTCGAGCACTTCCCAATTTGTTTCACATAATTTCCACCGCGCACAATGAGCACACTATCTGCGTAACCCGAAAACTCCCCGTTTTACGCGTCCCGATCCCACTTTGGGCCCCCGGGGACACAATAGGCCGCCGCCCCCGTCACGTCCCCCTCGACTGCCGCCCCCCGGGATCCCTTATCTGGCCGAGCGGAGTCCTGAAACGCCTGTTTGTCCTGTTGCAGGGAAGACCCTGGAGATGATGAAGAGCCACTCTTCCGTCTACACGGACGTGAATGGGCACAAAGAGAGTCACTCCGATTCCAGGTCTGAAGGTAAGCCTGAAATTATTTCATGTGGGGGAGGGCGATTTGGCAAAAGGGCCGATTTGATGTACGCTAATCAAATGAGAATATCAAATATATAACTTTCTGCAATGACAATTATCGGTTAGCTACTACTGAAATTTGTGAAAATGTATTTATTGCATATTTATTATCAAATATCTGTTTGGTATACTTGAAGCTAATACTAATCAAAATTTGACAAAGTTTCAGTATTAAATAAGTGAGAAAATCAAACACTTAAATTTCTGCAATGACAAGTATCAGTTAGCTATTACTGAAATTTATGATAATTTATTTATTGCATATTTATTATCAAATATCTGTTAAGTATATTTGAAGCTAATACTCCTGAAAATTTGACAAAGCTTCAGTATTAAATAAGTGAGAAAATCAAATACATAACTTTCTGCAATGATAAGTATCGGTTAGCTATTACTGAAATTTCTGAAAATTTATTTATTACATGTTTATTATCATATATCTGTTTAGTATACCTTAAGCTAATAATCCTTAAAATTTGACAAAGTTTCAGTATTAAATATGTGAGAAAATCAAACACTTAACTTTCTGCAATGACATGTATCGGTTAGCTACTACTGAAATTTCTGAAAATTTATTTATTGCATATTTATTATCAGATATCTGTTTAGTATACTTGAAGCTAATATTCCTGAGAATTTGACTAGGTTTCAGTACTAAATAAGTTACAAAAACAAATGTATAACTTTCTGCATTGACAAGTATCGGTGAGATACTGCTGAACTTTCTGAAAATTTATTTATTGCATATTTACTATCAGATATCTGTTTGGTATATTTGAAGCTAATACTCCTAAAAATTTGACAAAGTTTCAGTATTAAATAAGTGAGAAAATCAAACACTTAACTTTCTGCAATAACAAGTATCGGTTAGCTACTACTGAAATTTCTGAAAATGTATTTATTGCATATTTATTATCAAATATCTGTTAGGTATACTTGAAGTTAATACTCCTGAAAATTTGACAAAGTTTCAGTATTAAATAAGTGAGAAAATCAATCACTTAACTTTCTGCAATGACAAGTATCGGTTAGCTACTACTGAAATTTCTGAAAATTTATTTATTGCTAATTTAATATTATATATCTGTTTGGTCCACTTGAAACTAATACTCCTGAAAATTTGACAAAGTTTCAGTATTACATAAGTGAGAAAATCAAACACTTAACTTTCTGCAATGACAAGTATCGGTTAGCTACTACTGAAATTTCTGAAAAATTATATATTGTATATTTATTATCAGATATCTGTTTGATATACTTGAAGCTAATACTCCTGAAAATTTGACAAAGTTTCAGTATTAAATAAGTGAGAAAATCAAACACTTAACTTTCTGCAATGACAAGTATCGGTTAGCTATTTCTGAAATTTCTGTAAATTTATTTATTGCATATTTATTATCAGATAGCTGTTTGGTATACTTTAAGCTAATAGTCCTGACAATTTGACAAAGTTTCAGTGATAAATAAGTGAGAAAATCAAACACTTAACTTTCTGCAATGACAAGTATCGATTAGCTACTACTGAAATTTCTGAAAATTTATTTATTGCATATTTATTATCAAATATCTGTTAGGTATACTTGAAGTTAATACTCCTGAAAATTTGACAAAGTTTCAGTATTAAATAAGTGAGAAAATCAATCACTTAACTTTCTGCAATGACAAGTATCGGTTAGCTACTACTGAAATTTCTGAAAATTTATTTATTGCTAATTTAATATTATATATCTGTTTGGTCCACTTGAAACTAATACTCCTGAAAATTTGACAAAGTTTCAGTATTACATAAGTGAGAAAATCAAACACTTAACTTTCTGCAATGACAAGTATCGGTTAGCTACTACTGAAATTTCTGAAAATTTATATATTGTATATTTATTATCAGATATCTGTTTGATATACTTGAAGCTAATACTCCTGAAAATTTGACAAAGTTTCAGTATTAAATAAGTGATAAAATCAAACACTTAACTTTCTGCAATGACAAGTATCGGTTAGCTATTTCTGAAATTTCTGTAAATTTATTTATTGCATATTTATTATTAAATATCTGTTTAGTATACTTGAAGCTAATACTCCTGAAAATTTGACAAAGTTTCAGTATTAAATAAGTGAGAAAATGAAACACTTAACTTTCTGCATTGACAAGTATCGGTTAGCTACTACTGAAAATTCTGAAAATTTATTTCTTGCATATTTATTATCAAATATCTGTTAGGTATACTTGAAGTTAATACTCCTGAAAATTTGACAAAGTTTCAGTATTAAATAAGTGAGAAAATCAATCACTTAACTTTCTGCAATGACAAGTATCGGTTAGCTACTACTGAAATTTCTGTAAATTTATTTATTGCATATTTATTATTAAATATCTGTTTAGTATACTTGAAGCTAATACTCCTGAAAATTTGACAAAGTTTCAGTATTAAATAAGTGAGAAAATGAAACACTTAACTTTCTGCATTGACAAGTATCGGTTAGCTACTACTGAAAATTCTGAAAATTTATTTATTGCATATTTATTATCAAATATCTGTTAGGTATACTTGAAGTTAATACTCCTGAAAATTTGACAAAGTTTCAGTATTAAATAAGTGAGAAAATCAATCACTTAACTTTCTGCAATGACAAGTATCGGTTAGCTACTACTGAAATTTCTGAAAATTTATTTATTGCTAATTTAATATTATATATCTGTTTGGTCCACTTGAAACTAATACTCCTGAAAATTTGACAAAGTTTCAGTATTAAATAAGTGAGAAAATCAATCACTTAACTTTCTGCAATGACAAGTATCGGTTAGCTACTACTGAAATTTCTGAAAATTTATTTATTGCTAATTTAATATTATATATCTGTTTGGTCCACTTGAAACTAATACTCCTGAAAATTTGACAAAGTTTCAGTATTACATAAGTGAGAAAATCAAACACTTAACTTTCTGCAATGACAAGTATCGGTTAGCTACTACTGAAATTTCTGAAAATTTATATATTGTATATTTATTATCAGATATCTGTTTGATATACTTGAAGCTAATACTCCTGAAAATTTGACAAAGTTTCAGTATTAAATAAGTGAGAAAATCAAACACTTAACTTTCTGCAATGACAAGTATCGGTTAGCTATTTCTGAAATTTCTGTAAATTTATTTATTGCATATTTATTATCAGATAGCTGTTTGGTATACTTTAAGCTAATAGTCCTGACAATTGGACAAAGTTTCAGTAATAAATAAGTGAGAAAATCAAACACTTAACTTTCTGAAATGACACGTATAGGTTAGCTACTCCTGAAATTTCTGAAAATTTATTTATTGCATATTTATTATTAAATATCTGTTTAGTATACTTGAAGCTAATACTCCTGAAAATTTGACAAAGTTTCAGTATTAAATAAGTGAGAAAATGAAACACTTAACTTTCTGCATTGACAAGTATCGGTTAGCTACTACTGAAAATTCTGAAAATTTATTTCTTGCATATTTATTATCAGATATCTATTTGGTATACTCAATGCTCATACTCCTGAAAATTTGACAAAGTTTCAGTATTAAATAAGTGAGAAAATCAAACACTTAACTTTCTGCAATGACAAGTATCGGTTAGCTACTACTGAAATTTCTGAAAATTTATTTTTTGCCTATTTATTATCAGATATCTGTTAAGTATACTTGAAGATAATACTCCTGAAAATTTGTCAAAGTTTCAGTATTAAATAAGTGAGAAAATCAAACACTTAACTTTCTGCAATGACAAGTATCGGTTAGCTATTACTGAAATTTCTGAAAATTTATTTATTGCATATTTATTATCAGATATCTGTTTGGTATACTTAAATCTAATACTCCTGAAAATTTGACAAAGTTTCAGTATTAAATAAGTGCGAAAATCAATCACTTAACTTTCTGCAATGACAAGTATCGGTTAGCTACTACTGAAATTTCTGTAAATTTATTTATTGCATATTTATTATTAAATATCTGTTTAGTATACTTGAAGCTAATACTCCTGAAAATTTGACAAAGTTTCAGTATTAAATAAGTGAGAAAATGAAACACTTAACTTTCTGCATTGACAAGTATCGGTTAGCTACTACTGAAAATTCTGAAAATTTATTTATTGCATATTTATTATCAAATATCTGTTAGGTATACTTGAAGTTAATACTCCTGAAAACTTGACAAAGTTTCAGTATTAAATAAGTGAGAAAATCAATCACTTAACTTTCTGCAATGACAAGTATCGGTTAGCTACTACTGAAATTTCTGTAAATTTATTTATTGCATATTTATTATTAAATATCTGTTTAGTATACTTGAAGCTAATACTCCTGAAAATTTGACAAAGTTTCAGTATTAAATAAGTGAGAAAATGAAACACTTAACTTTCTGCATTGACAAGTATCGGTTAGCTACTACTGAAAATTCTGAAAATTCATTTATTGCATATTTATTATCAAATATCTGTTAGGTATACTTGAAGCTAATACTCCTGCTAATTTGACAAAGTTTCAGTACTAAATAAGTGCAAAAATCAAACACTTAACCTTCTGCAATGACATGTATCTGTTAGCTACTACTGAAATTTCTGAAAATTTATTTATTGCATATTTATTATCAAATATCTGCTAAGTATATTTGAAGCTAATACTCCTGAAAATTTGACATAGTTTCAGTACTAAATAAGTGAGAAAATCAAACACTTAACTTTATGCAATGACAAGTGTCGGTTAGCTACTACTGAAATTTCTGAAAAAAAATGTATTGCATATTTATTATCAGATATCTATTTGGTATACTTGAAGCTAATACTCCTGAAAATTTGACAAAGTTTCAGTAATAAATAAGTGAGAAAATCAAACACTTAACTTTCTGCGATGACAAGTATTGGTTAGCTACTACGGAAATTTCTGAAATTTTATTTATTGCATATTTATTATCAGATATTTTTTTAGTATACCTGAAGCTAATACTCCTGAAAATTTAACAAAGTTTCAGTACTAAATAAGTAACAAAATCAAATATATAAAATTCTGCAATGACAAATATCGGTTAGTTTTTGCTGAAATTTCTGAAAATTTATTTATTGCATTTTTATCACTAGATATCTTTTAAGTATACCTGAAGCCAATTCTCCTGAAAATTTGACAAAGTTTCAGTATTAAATAAGTTAGAAAATCAAACACTTATTTTTCTGCAATGACAAATATGGGTTAGCTACTACTGAAATTTATGAAAATTTATTTATTGCATATTTATTATCAGATATCTCTTCAGTATACCTGAAGCTAATACTTCTGAAAATTTGACAAAGTTTCAGTATTAAATAAGTGAGAAATCAAACACTTAACTTTCTGCAATGACAAGTATCGGTTAGCTACTACTGAAATTTCTGAAAATTTATTTATTGCATATTTATTATCAGATATCTGTTTAGTATACCTGAAGCTAATACTCCTGAAAATTTTACACAGTTTCAGTACTAAATAAGTGACAAAATGAAATATATAACTTTCTGCAATGACAAGTATGGTTTAGCTATTCCTGAAATTTCTGAAAATGTATTTATTGCATATTTATTTTCAGACATCTGTTTGGTATACTTGAAGATAATACTTCTGAAAATTTGACAAAGTTTCAGTATTAAATAAGTGAGAAAATCAAACACTTAACTTTCTGCAATGACAAGTATCGGTTAGCTACTACTGAAATTTCTGAAAATTTATGTATTGAATATTTATTATTACGTACCTGTTGACTATACCTAAAGCTAATCCTCCTGAAAATTTGACAAAGTTTCAGTTTTAAATACGTGACAAAATCAAATATATAACTTTCTGCAATGACAAGTATCGGTAAGCTATTACTGAAATTGCTGAAAATTTATTTATTGCATATTTGTTACTAGATACCTGTTAAGTACACCTGAAGTTAATTCTCCTTAAAATTTGATAAAATTTCAGTATGAAATAAGTGACCAAATCAAATATATAACTTTATGCAATGATAAGTATCTATTAGCTATTACTGAAATTCCTGAAAATTTATTTATTGCAAGTTTACTTACTTCATCCCCTAAGACGTAATATGTACATAACGTAAAAATTCTGAGAACAATTTGCTAGCGCCGAAATTTGACGTGGCAATTTCTCCTCGCCGCACCCTCTCACACTTACCCCACTCCTGGGGGTGGTAATTCGCGCCTAGGGCCGCCAAGGTCCCGAGAGGGGAGCCGAAAAAATAACGAGAATAAATCGTCCGCGAAAGGGCGACGTAAGTAACTCCAAATTGCGCAATAAAGGGCGCCCGTCTCTCCCGTGGGGGCGGCCGTCGGATTTATGGGGGTCCCGGGCCGCCCCCCAACCCGGCGGGGGGCGAATTTTCAATGCGAGCGAATTGGAATTTGAGAGGACCCGACGTTATCGTGTCCGTCGGTGTCGTCGGTCCGCCGGGGGTGGAATTGAATAGTTTGGGGGGTTGGATTGTGACAGGAATGAAATGCCGAGGGCAAAAACGGGGAGCGTAATTAAATTGAGCCGGGCTCAAAAGTGGGATGGCTCGATGTAGAAATAAAAATAGATTTTGAAATCCTGAAATCGACTGAATGAAACTTTAATCCTGATTAGTTTCCACGGCAACTACAGTGCTCACAAGCGTTTCCAAGGTAACTAACCGCTGATTAAAATTATTCGGAGCGTCAATTACTACTGGCACAACTCGAGGAGGATTCGTAGATATTGTATTAGAGACGGCGTATGACTCTGATTACAATACTTCGCAAATTTGAGAGTTTTAACAATTCATTGCTAATATTAATGCTAAGAATGTACATACATACATACATAATCCATCCCTCTTTTACCCATTGGGTGTCGAGCTAAGAACGTCATAATTCATAATTATCAATGTTAACAAATTAATAAATTTGGTACTAAATTGCCAAAGTTTCAATTATTTGATTTTGATCATCAGTTGTTTCTGTTGTAACTGTTCTTAAATGAACATGGTTCTTTTGGGATTCGGTGGTTGGTAGTATGATTGGCACCGACGTGTGACCGGATCTCGAATACCATTTTATAGGCAGAGAAAGGCGTGCCCTCCATCACTTTGAATCGACAACCAGTCCAGTGCGCCAGTGGCGGACGTGCCACGAAATTTGTTGGTTATATTACCAAAACCGGATTCCGGGATTTGTTCGTGTGCACCCTATCATCTCTACTAGGAGGATAATAACGCTCATTGATTTTGATCATCAGTTGCTTCTGTTGTAACTGTTCTTAAATGAACATGGTTCTTTTGGGATTCGGTGGTTGGTAGTATGATTGGCACCGACGTGTGACCGGATCTCGAATACCATTTTACAGGCAGAGAAAGGCGTGCCCTTCATCACTCTGAATCGACAACCAGTCCAGTGCGCCAGTGGCGGACGTGCCACGAAATTTGTTGGTTATATTACCAAAGCCGGATTCCGGGATTTTTTCGTGTGCACCCTATCATCTCTACTGGGAGGATTAAAACGCTGAGTACGAGGTTTATATAAATGCTAAGAACGTCGTAATTGATTAATTAAGTTTTTCTGTATTCTTTACTGTTTGCCACAATTTCCCCCCGATATCTAAATCACGTTTAATGACCTCCTAGCCACGAATGGTTAAAAAAAAATTGCCTGTGCCCTGGCTCGTACCCTGGTTTTCTTGCTGCTTGCACAGGCGATTTAACTTGCAAAATCCGCGGCTTATTGTCCCGCACGAATTTCCAATGCACACATTCGCCGGGTGCACGTTATTGTGCGGGCAAACATCAATTTTCGCGCCGGAGGCAATAAACCGGGGGTGCTCGGGGGCGCGTGAAAATATTTCCCAGTCATAATGCGCGCGATCGGGCGCGTTTTCCCGCCGGGAATTTCCACGGAACGCCGCCCCTGATATTAGAATTGATGGTGGCGGCCGGGGGTGGAATGGGGGTGGGCGACCCAGTTCCCGCACCACGAATTTACAAAAATAGACCGGGCGCACGTCAATGGAAATGATTGAGGGGACCGCCCGGAAGAGGAAGCGAAGGTGGGATTAAAAATATTCGATTTGTGCTCGAGTTGAGGAGGGCAGAGGGATGAGTGGTGTTGAGGGTGCGCAAGGGGTTTGTCGGCGATGGACTTATTTTCGGGTGGAGAGGGTTCGGATTTATGCGCGAGTTTGTCCTGTGATGAGTTTATTTTTAGGTCGAGAGGATGCAGAATTTTTCACGAATTTGTTTAGTGATAACATTTTGAACTGAATTGAAACGTAATTTGTGGTCATTTTCTTTGAAAAACTGCAAAAGTGAAGTCATGGGCCGTCAACTATTTGTTGGTTAATTCTCAATTTATTTTTTTGTAATTTAATGAGTAACTGTTCGTACATAATCAATGTGACGGCCTTATGCCGGACATTGCGTATGTTGGATTCAGGCAATTTTTATATAACAATTTATTTATATAACATCCCAAATTACAAACAGATTCCTACAGGCGTAAAACATACAGCAACACCACCATAAACACTCGCAAATTTTCAAATAACTTTTACTTGTTCCCCGCAACAATCGACCTTAAGGGAATTAATCCCCATGCCCAGGCAGCGGGGTTAATTACGCAGTGTGTCGGTAAATTAATGAATTGGCACGTTATGGGACTCCAGAGATGAAAATGGTAACCGAACGGTCCGCTGTTTACGCTATTAATTATGGACGCTGATTAATGCTCCGAGCAATAATAAAACCTACAGCGAACACCAAAACTGCACGCCGCTGCATCGAAATTACGATAATATGCCTTTATGATAACAACGTTACGCCGCAAACGTTATTGTTTGAATAATTCGCGCAACTAATGTATTGAATTTATAATAATGCGCGGCGCAATTATAATTATTGTGGGGAAATTATAACGGTATAATGCAGCTAATTGATGAAACTTGATGCAACGGCTAAAATTTTGCGTGGAAATTATTAGTTTCAGGATAATATTATTTCTAGTGTCCATTAAATACTTAGCAGTATTAGTTATTTATATAACAAGTGAGTTAATTCGAGTAACTCGAATAAATTAGCCCAATTGCAGCCTCGTGGCCTAAATTTCATTCTCGTGAATAACGCCCAATTAACTCACCTGTTTTATACAATATTTTATTCAATTTTGCCAAAAAAGGTTTAGAACTTACACATTTCATTTTCATAATATCAAGTCGGTGAAAAGTCAAACTGAAATTTATTGTCAAATCAAAATTTTGACGGATTGCAGTGTTTTTGTACCAGAAGGGGTTCCAAATAAAGCCCCAGAAGCAGTGGAAAAGTTGGTATCCACAAAGTTAAAGGTATTCTATCAAATCGATGTTGTATGATTTTTTATTTGAATGAATTAAAAGTTTTAAATTCACTAGTGGAATCAAGAAAATTGTATTTCACTTGAAGGTAAATTTTAACTGTTACAATTTTCAAAATAATTCTGCAATTTTCATTTTGACTTTTAAGTATACATATGTATACTATATGTATATAAGTATATGCATATACATAGAAGCAAGTATAATGAGCATATTGAGTAAGTTTCTGCATATGTAGAGTAAGTATATGCATATGCATATGAGCAAGTATAATGAGCATACTGAGTAAGTTTATGCATATGTAAAGTAAGTATATGCATATGCATATGAGCAAGTATAATGAGCATATTGAGTAAGTTTATGCATATGTAGTGTAAGTATATGAATATGCATATGAGCATAATAAATGTATGTATATGTATATGATCATAACGTATATGAGTATATAATTATAATGTTGGGACATTGAAATTTCGAAAATATTTGGAAAATTTAAACTGCTACTATTTTAAAAATGTTTCTGTAATTTTGATTTTGACTTTAGAGAAATCTTATAAGTAGAATGTTGAAACATTGAAATTTCTGGAATCTTTGGTAAATTTTAATTGTTACAATTTTCAAAATAATTCTGAAATTTTCATTTTAACTTTTGAGTATGCATATGTATACTATATGTATGCAAGTATATGCATATGCATATGAACAAGTATAATGAGCATAATAAGTAGGTTTATCTATATGTATAGTAAGTATATGCATATATATATGATCATAATGAGTATATGTGTACATGGAGATGATCATAACGTATATGAGTATATAAGTATAATATTGGGACATTGAAATTTCTAAGAAATGTAGAGTAAGTATATGCATATATATATATATATGAGCATAATGAGTGTATGTATATGTAGATGATTATAACGTATATGAGTATATAAGTATAATGTTGGGACATTGAAATTTCTAAAATATTTGGTAAATTTAAACTGATGCAATTTTGAAATTAATTGTGTAAATTTCTTTTGACTTTTGAGTATACATATAAGTACAATGTTGAAACATTTAAATTTTGGAAATATTTGGTAAATTTAAACTGCTACAATTTTGAAAATGTGTCTGTAATTTTGAGTTTTACTTTTGAGTAATCATATAAGTAAAATGTTGAAACATTGAAATTTCGGGGAATATTTGGTAAATTTAAACTGTTACAATTTTGAAAATAGTTCTGAAATTTTTATTTTGACTTTTGAGCATACATATGTATACTATATGCATTTACGTATATGTATATGCATATGAGCAAGTGTAATAAGCATAATGAGTTAAGTTTATGCATATGTAGAGTAAGTATATGCATATGTATATGAGCATAATGAGTGTATGTATATGAGTGTATAAGTATAATGTTGGGACATTGATATTTCTTATATATATGGTAAATTTAAACTGCTACAATATTGAAAATGTTTCTGTAATTTTGAGTTTTACTTTTGAGTAATCATATAAGTAAAATGTTAAAACATTGAAATTTCGGAGAATATTTGGTAATTTTAAACTGTTACAATTTTGAAAATAGTTCTGAAATTTTTATTTTGACTTTTGAGTATACATATGTATACTATATGTATGTACGTATATGCATATGTATATGAGCAAGTATAATAAGCATAATGAGTTAAGTTTATGCATATGTAGAGTAAGTATATCCATATGTATATGAGCATAATGAGTGTATGTATATGTATATGACATTAAGATATGAGTGTATAAGTATAATGTTGGAACATTGAAATTTCTAAAATATATGGTAAATTTAAACTGCTATTATATTGAAAATGTTTCTGTAATTTTGAGTTTTACTTTTGAGTAATCATATAAGTACACATTGCAATTTCGGAAAAAATTGGGTAATTTAGACTACTACAATTTTTCAAATATTTCTCTAATTTTCATTTTGACTTTTGAGAATATGAGTACAATGTTAAAATTTTGAAATATTTGTTAAATTTAAACTGCTACAGTTTTTAAAATATTCTTTTTATTTTTATTTTGCCTTTGTACATAAATACAATTTGGAAACGTTGAAATTTGGAAAGTATTTGGTAAATTTGAACTGATCAAATTTTGAAAATTATTCTGCAATTTTCATTTTGACTTTTGAGTATACATATAAGTGCAATGTTGAAAAATTTAAATTTTGGAAATATTTGGTAAATTTAAACCGCTACAATTTTAAAAATATTTATGTAATTTTAATTTTGACTTGTGAGTGCATCAGTACAATCCTGAAACGTTGATATTTCGGAAACATTTGGTAAATTTTAACTGCTACAATTTTTAAAATATTTCTGTAATTTTGATTTTGACTTTTGAGTATATAAGTACAATGTTGAAACATCAAAATTTCAAAAATATTTGGTCAATTTAAACTGATATAACTTTGAAAATATTTCTGTAATTTTGATTTTGACTTTTGACTACATAAGTACAATGTTGAAACATTGAAATTTAGAAAGTATTTAGTAAATTTAAACTGCTTGTATTAAATACTTTTCACTGATAAGTTATCAGTATAAATAGTTAATGTATATGAGTATAATGAGTAAGTATATGCATATGTATATGAGCATAATGAATGCACGATCATAATTAATGCATATGAGTATATAAGTACAATATTGAAACATTAAAATTTCAAAAGGATTTGGTAAATTTAAACTGTTGAAATTTTGAAAATAATTATGTAATTTGCAATTTGACTTTTGATTATACATGTAAGTACAATATTGAAGCATTCAAATTTGGGAAATGTTTGGCAAATTTAAACTGGTACAATTCTGAATATATTTATGTAATTTTGAGTTTGACTTTTGAGTATACATATAAGTACACATTGAAATTTTGGAAATATTTGGTAAATTAAGGCTGCTATAATTTTGCAAATAGTTTTGTAATTTTGATTTTGACTTTTGAGTATATAAGTACAACGCTAAAACATTTAAATTTCAAAAATATTTGATAAATTTAAAGTGCTACAATTTGGCAAATATTACTGTAATTTTTATTGTGACTTTTGAGTATATAAGTACAATGTTGAAACATTGAAATTTCGAATATATTTGGTAAATTTGTTCAAATTATTTAGAAATTTCTGCTAAACTTCTTATTGGCAGCAAGGAAAGGCAAGGGGGCAAAAGTCAAAATCAAAATTTCACAAATATTTTCTAAATTGTAGCAGTTCAAATTTATCAAATATTTTTGGAATTTTAGCAGTTTAAATTTACCAAATACTTTCGAAATTTCAATGTTTCAACATTGTAATTATATACTTAAAAGTCGAAATCAAAATTACAGAAACATTTTCAAAATTGCAGTGGTAAAATGGTAAATTAGACTGCTGCAATTTTGAAAATATTTCTCTAATTTAGATTTTGACTTTTAAGTACATAATTACAATATTAAAATATTGAATTTTCGAAAATATTTGATAAATTTCAACTGCAACAATTTCGAAAATATTTGCTAAATTTAAAATGCTGCAATTTAGAATACATTTCTGTAATTTTGATTTTGACTTTTGCCCCCTTGCCTTTCTTTATTGCTAATAAGAAGTTTAGCAGAAATTTCTAAATAAGTTGAGTTTCAGTTGAGTAAATATTTCTGATTTGTTTACGTAACGTTACGAAAGGTCTTTTTCTCCTATGTTCCATGCATATATACATATATATATATGTGTCTGTAGTTTTCGCTGCATCTACAGTAGGTACTTTGATGTAAACTGAATCGTCAGTTCCCTTGCGTAACTACTGTTAATTTTACCTGAAGGTATAGTGACTTAAGGTTCCGACTGATATACATAAGTCAATACAAAAATTGTTCAATTTTACCCCGATGGCACTTTTTAATTGATACTATAAGTATGTCAGTATAGTCTACATCAGTCTATCAGAATCGGTAGTGATTCAGTGGTATACCATAGTGATATCAGTAGTGATCAGTATCTGTATCGGCCTGTATCAGTAGTTATCAGTGTCTGTATCAGGTTATATCAGTAGTTATCGGTGTCTATGTCAGTCTATGTCAGTAGTGATTAGTGTATGTATCAGTCTATATCAATACTTATTAGTGTCTGTATCAGTCTATATCAGTAGTCGATACTTTAAATAGATATACATAAGTCAATACAAAAATAGTTCAATATTATCCCGATGGCACTTTTTAATGGATAATATAAGTATCACAGAACAGTCTACATCAGTCTATCAGAATCAGTAGTGATACAGTTTGATACCATGGTGACATCTGTAGCCATCAGTGTATGTAGAGGTCTATATCAGTAATGATTAGTGTCTGTATCATTCTATATCAGTAGTGATCAGTGACTGTATCAATCTACATCAGTAGTCGATTCTTTAAATCGATATGCATAAGTCAATACAACAATTGTTCAATTTTACCCCGATGGCACTTTTTAATTGATAATATAAGTATCTCGGTATAGTCTATATCAGTCTATCAGAATCAATAGAGATATAGTGGTATACTGTAGTTATATCAGTAGTGATCAGTGTCTGTATAATCATATATCGGTAGTGATCAGTGTCTGTATTCGTATATCTCAGTAGTGATCAGTGTCTATGTGTATCTACATCAGTAGTGAGTGTATGTATCAGTCTATATCAGTAGTGATCAGTGCATGTATCCGTTTATATAAGTCTATATCAGTAGTGATCAGTGTCCGTATCAGTCTATATCAGTTGTCGATACTTTGAATCGATATACCTAAGTCAATACAAAAATTGTTCAATTTTATCCCGATGGCACTTTTTAATTGATAATAAAAGTATCTCAGTACAGTCTGTATCAGTCTATCATAATCAGTAGTGATACAGTGGGATACCATGGTGATATCAGTAGTGATTAGTGTCTGTATCGGTCTATATTAGCAGTGATTAGTGTCTGTATCAGTATATATCCGTAGTGATCAGTTTATGTGTCAGTCTATATCAGTAGTGATCAGTGACTGTATCAATCTTTGTCAGTAGTCGATACTGTAAATCGATATACATAAGTCGATACAAAAATTATTCAATTTTATTCCGATGGCACTATTTAATTGATAATGTAAGTATCTCGGTATAGTCTATATCAGTCTCTCAGAATCAGTAGTGAAATAGTGAGATACCATAGTGATATCGATAGTGATAAATGTCTGTATATGTCTATATCGGTAGTGATCAGTGTCTGTATCAGTCTATATCAGTCGTGATCAGTGTCGGTATTAGTCTATATCAATAGTGATCAGTGACTTTATTAGTCTATATCAGTAGTCGATACATTAAATAAATATACATAAGACAATACAAAACTTGTTCAATTTTACACCGATGGCACTTTTTAATTGACAATATAAGTATCTCAGTATAGTAATCTATAAGTATCTCAGTATAGTAATTTATAAGTATCTCAGTATAGTCCATATCAGTCTATCAAAATAAGTAGAGATATGGCGGTATACTATAGGGATATCAGTAGTGATTATCGTCTGTATAAGCCTATATCAGTAGTGATCAGTGTCTGCATCTGTCTATATCAGTAGTGAGCAGTGTCTGTATCAGTTAATATCAGTATGTAGCAGTAGTAATTAGTGTCTGTATCAGTAGGGATCAGTGGCAGTATCAGTGTATATCAGTAGTCGATATGTTAAATCAAACACAAAAAAATACGTACAAATAAACGAATTGTAATTTAACACACTCCGCCACTTAATTACGTGCCCTGGAAAAATCGCCCCCTAAATCGTCGCCCTGCATTTTTAATGAATCGACAAACAGAAACTGGGAAACCCCATTAGCCCCGACGTGGGGGCCTTCCCCCCTTTCGCAAACAATTTGCAGTATTTTTTGGTCGGGGCAGGAGACCCGGGGGACCGCCGTCGGCCCCGCTTCTGTTATAAATTAACAATTTGGAGCGCGTTATCGCCCGTAAATCACCCCCCGGTGGGGGCGGGTGCCCGGAATTTATTATAACAGCTTATTACCGCGGAGATAAAACTTTTATAATCTCCGGGCGTAATTTAATTGGGGCGGCGCCGCCCCCGAGGCGCTCCCCGAGTCGATAGAGGCCAAGAGTCGGTGCCAAAGGTTAAGATGGGCTCAAAGTTCGTTCGGGGTCTAAGGGTTGTGCACCGAAGCGTACACAGTTTGATGAATTTTCAACTGGGGGTGGTTAATTTTGTACGAGTTTTTTGTGTACACCGCTGAGTTTAGAATATTTTTATTAATAAGTGAACGTATCACTTAAACCTGAATCGACATATAATTTTGCCATTGCAGTATATCCTACCGACTGCGCCATGTCGTATATCTTACAAATATATACAATCTTACATTACCTGGGGAATGTTACTTGGAGGTTAATAGGAATTGGTCTTTCTAAACCTGAATCGACATAAAATTTTGCCATTGCAGTATATCCTACCGACTGCGCCATGTCGTATATCATACAAATATACACAATCTTACATTACCTGGGGAATGTTACTTGGAGGTTATTAAGAATTGGTCTTTCTAAACCTGAATCGACATAAAATTTTGCCATTGCAGTATATCCTACCGACTGCGCCATGTCGTATATCTTACAAATATATACAATCTTACATTACCTGGGGAATGTTACTTGGAGGTTAATAAGAATTGGTCTTGCTTCATGCGACGTTCCATTTTTACTGACCAGCCTCCCGGCTGGCTTTTCCCCTTCCTAATATTACCCATTACCTACTACGATCTATAATTGACACCACTATTTTTAAAATTATTTATTTAATATTATTTAATAAACGCAATTAAAAAAATTCCAATGTTGTTCTATTGTTTTATTAACATTTACAAAATGAACTTTATTCTTTACTGAATGCTTGTTCGTTCCATGTGTTGCATTAAGCACGTCCTGTATCGCTTGGGAATGCCGATAGCTGCCGAGGCACGCGAGGATAGGCGAGATAATTAGGAATTTGTCGAGTTGTAAAGATATTTTTATGCTTAATAAAAGTCGCTCCGATGTGTTCATATACGGCTCAAGATAGCTCCATTTACGACATGTTTACAGCTCGAAATATAACACTAGACATTCTGTATTACAATGTTGAGGCAACTTTAATTAAAACATTAAAGTTGCAAAACGATTGTCATTGCTGAATACAGAGGGAAAAAAATAACAGTTCTGATTTTTAAGATGCAGTTTGTCTTGGAATGATTAAGAATCACTGATGACAAAGTTATAAAATAATTGTTCCGTATGCCACTTCTCTTGGGAAAATTAAAAATCAGTACTGAGTAATTCTGATATTGTTAGTTTTGATAATCAGTTATTTGGACGCACTAAAAATTCGAACAGTTCTGATTTTGGCAAACTGATGGCAAAGTGGTACAATAACAACTCTGATGCAATTCCTTTGAGAAATATTATTAATCAGTTCTGATTTTGCTGATGCCTCATTCTGCAGTAGTCTTGAGCACTAAGTGAGTACTAATAAACAGTGTGATATAAACATTATCAAGCTCTTAGTTTGATAATGATCAGAACATGATCGTAACTGTATTCCTTTAGGAAATATTAATAATCAGTTCTGATTTTGCTGATGCCTCATTTTGCAGTAGTCTTGAGCACTAAGAGAGTTTTTGATGACATTTTTTGTTGCAGTGAAGGAGGATGGTAAGCTTCTGGCGAGGGTCGGCCAGCACATGGACAGGGACTCTCCCTCCGGCGAGGGCGTCCGGGACACGGGAAGCGTCCGCACGGACCTGGACATCCCCTCCAGGGGGGTGCACAAGTCCCTGGTGGAGCAGCTGGTGCCGGATTACGCTCAGTACACCGACAATGGCGACAGGAGGTCGCAGGTTCGGGGGTACGAGGGGGCGCCGGAAGCGAACACGGTGAGTGGGGGCGGCGGCGCCGTCGGGGGCTGCATCCCTTAGAAGTCGAGTGCAGGCCCGGACGGCGCTCCCCATTGTCTGCCAGATAGCTGGGGCTTATTGAAATAATTGGCTTCGCGCTCACCCCTCCTGGGCGCCTCCTTCGGATTGCGGAGGCGCCGATTCGGGGTGTACGGATTGCGTTTTAATAACGTACACGGAGGCAGCTTGTACCATCCGCAGCTGGAAAGTGTTACGCCCGGGGAAATCGCCGGGAAATTTATACCTCGCCGCGCCGAAGTTTGCACAATTTAATCTCCCATCCACCCCACCCCAGTTGTTATAACGTGTGTATTTACTCGGATCCGGCTAATTTGTTGCCCCCCATCCCCCCGGGGGGTGGGGGGCGTCTGTCGGCGTTTCCAGGTGCAATTAACACCGCCAGAGCCGCGCCGCCCCCCGAAGAAAGCAATTAAGACGATCCGCGAGCGCCCCTGGGGGGATGATTAAAAGCAGCGCCTCGTGGTGCACCCCAAATGGGGTATCGATTGATCATCGCGCAGTAATTGGTGTCACCCCATCGATGATTTTTTTTAACTAACTATGACTCCCACGCAACCACCGCCCTGGGGATGGCCCTGAAGATGACGTGCCGGTGGCCAAAGGGGGTGTAATACGGTGTTATCTGTCCCCAGCTGGAGAGGTACGGTGCCTACTCCGGGACCCAATACTCGCCTCTGGACATGGCAGAGTACGTCTTTTGGACGGGCGACGAGAAGGGTGTCACGCTGGCCATCGAGGAGTTCCTGCAGGAAGGATTGGTGAGTACGGGATGAGGTGTTTGTGTTAATTGTGCAATTAATTTTTGACCCATCATTAACGCAACTGGACTACACTGGCGTTGGTGCAAAATCTTTAAATTTTGCCATTGCAGTGTATCCTACCGACTGCGCCATATATCGTATCTGCGTCGTATATCTTACAATGAAATACAATCTTACATTAACTGGGGAATGTTACTTGGAGGTTACTAATAATTAGACTTGCCTTATACGACGTACTTTATTTACTGGCCATAGTACTTGATATACAAGATACCAAACAGCAAATTCATCAAATCATCGCCAGACTTACAAAAAAATTAAAAGTCGCGCCTATGAGGAATGTCTTCAACGAACTTGAAGATTTTGTAGGCTTGACGATGATTTGCTCACTTTATTGTTTATTGTCAGTGTAGTTGCGATATACGTTTCGACGTTCATACCTTTTGTAGATTTAGAACTTTTAACCTAGTGGTGGTTAAAAGTTCTAAATCTAGTGCTTTTAGTGTCTAAGTTATCTTATCTTATTTTAATGATGACATCTCAAGAACTAGCATATGAATATCAATGTAATTTGTTGCTGATATTTAGTGATATACTGGTATCTACAATGTGCAATCTGAAGTATATCCAAAAATGTATTGGGCAATTTTTATTGTTTCTCCAAATTTGTAATATTTACGTTGCTGTTATATCAAAAACTATTGTATCAAAATGAATGTTTAATTCTCACTCTTATTGCGTAATATAGTAGTACTCAATGAGTACAATTAAATTGACAACCAATGAGTTATTCATGAGAATTTTTTATTTTTGTGCACATACATGAGTTTTAAGATTTTTCAAGTGTTTCTTCAATGCTCATTTTATTTTAATAATGACATCTCAAGAAACAGCTTATGAATATCACTGTAATTTGTTGATGGTATCAAGTAATATACTGGTATCTACAGTGTACAATCTGAAGTATATCCAATGGGCAACACTCAAGATATTGCAATTTATCTTTATTACTACGATTTTTTTGGACAATTTTAATGGTTTCCCCAAATTTGTAATATTTACATTGCCATATATCAAAAACTATCGTATCAAAATAAATGTAATTTCTCACTCTTATTGTGTGATATACTAGTACTGAATGAGTGTATTTAAATTGGTATCCAATGAGTTGCTCACGAATTTTTTTTATTTTAGTCTACATACATGATTTTTTTTTAAGTATTTCTTCAATGGTTATCTTATTTTAATGATGACATCTCAAGAACTAGCGCATGAATATCAATGTAATTTGTTGCTGATATTAGGTGATATACTGGTATCTACAGTGTGCAATCTGAAGTATATCCAATGGGTAACACTGAAGATATTATAATTTATTTTTAAGACTTCGATTTTTTGGTCTGATTGTTTCTCCAAATTAGAAATAATTTCATTGCGATATATCAAAAACTATCGTATCAAAATGAATATAATTTCTCACTCTTATTACTTGATCTACTAGTACTGAATCTGTATAATTAAATTGATATCCAATGAGTTATTCATGAGAAATTTTTATTTTAATGAACATATATGATTTTTAAGATATTTTAAATGTTTCCTCAATGCTTTTCATATTCAAATAATGATTTTTTTCAAAAACTAGCAAATAGCAATGTAATTTGTTTTTGATATTAGAAGATATACTGGTAACTCCAGTGAAAATTTTAAAGTATATCCAATGGGCACCACTGAAGATGTGACAATTTATTTTTAAGTCTACGATATTTTGGTCTATTTTAATTGTTTCTCCAATTTTGTGATATTTACATTGCGATATATCAAAAACTATCGTATCAAAATGAATATAATTTCTCACTCTTATTACGTGATATACTACCACTGAATGAGCATAATTAAATTGATATCCAATGAGTTATTCATTAGAAATTTTTATTTTAATGCACATATATGATTTTTAAGATATTTTAAATGTTTTCCCTATGCTTTTCTTATTCAAACAATTATTTTTCAAAAACTAGCAAATAACAATGAAATTTGTTTTTGATATTAGAAGATATACTTGTAACTACATTGAAAATTCTAAAGTATATCCAATGGGCAACACTGAAGATGTGACAATTTATTTTTAAGTCTACGATATTTTGGTCTATTTTAATTGTTTCTCCAAATTTGTAATATTTACATTGCCATATATCAAAAACTATCGTATCAAAATGAATATAATTTCTCACTCTTATTACGTGATATACTACCACTGAATGAGCATAATTAAATTGATATCCAATGAGTTATTCACGAGAAATTATTATTTTGGTGCACATACATGATTTTTTTAAGTATTTCTTCAATGCTTATCTTATTTTAAAGATGACATCTCAAGAGCTAACGTATGAATGCCAATGTAATTTGTTGCTGATATTAGGTGATATATTGGTATCTACAGTGTGCAATCTGAAGTATATCCAATGGGCAACACTAAAAATGTTACAATTTATCTTTGTGACTACAATTTTTTGAGCAATTTTAATTGTTTCTACAAATTTTTAATATTTAGAAAGCGATATATCAAAAACTATCGTATCAAAATAAATGTAATTTCTCACTCTTATTATGTGATATACTCCCACTGAATGAGCATAATTAAATTGATATCCAATGAGTTATTCACGAGAAATTATTATTTTAGTGCACATACATGATTTTTTAAGTATTTCTTCAATGGTTATCTTATTTTAATGATGACATCTCAAGAACTAGCGCATGAATATCAATGTAATTTGTTGCTGATATTAGGTGATATACTGGTATTTACAGTGAGCAATTTAAAGTATATCCAATGGGCAACACTAAAAATGTTGCAATTTATCTTTATGACTACAATTTTTGGGCAATTTTAATTGTTTCTCCAAATTTGTAATATTTAGAAAGCGATATATCGAAAACTATTGTATCAAAATGAATGTAATTTCTCACTCTTATTACGTGATATACTACCACTGAATGAGCATAATTAAATTGGTATCCAATGAGTTATTCATGAGAAATTTTCATTTTAATGCACATATATGATTTTTAAGATATTTTAAATGTTTCCTCAATGCTTTTCTTATTCAAATAACTATTTCTCAAAAACTATCGTATAAATATCAATATAATTTCTTATTGATATTAAATGATATACTGGTAACTACGGTGAACAATTTAAAGTATATCCAATGGGCAACGCTTAAGATATGACTTTTTTTTAAGACAATTATTTCTTTTATGCATTTTTTATTTTAATAATGACATCTCAAGAACTAGCTTATGAATATCAATGTAATTTGTTGATGGTATCAAGTGATATACTGGTATCTATAGTGAGCAATTTAAAGTATATGCAATGAGCTACACTAAAGATATCACAATTTATCTTTGTGACTACGATTTTTTGGGCAATTTTAATTGTTTCTCCAAATTTGTAATATTTACATTGCGAGATATTTAAATCTATCGTATCAAAATGAATGTAATTTCTCACTCTTATTGCGTGATTTACTAGTACTGAATGAGTATATTTAAATTAATATCCAATAAGTTACTCTCGAGAAATTTTTATTTTAGTGCACATATACGATTTTTAAGATTTGTGTGTTTTAAGAATTTGTTTTAAGAAGCGTTTCTCCAATGCTTATCTTATTTTAATAATGATATCTCAAGAAGTAGCGTATCAATATAAATGTAATTTGTAGCTGATATTGGGTGATATGCTAGTATTTATAGAAAAATATGTAGTGTATATCCAATAAGCAACTGTGGAGATATTATTTTTTTGAAGACTACAATTTTTTGGGCCTATTTTAATGATTTCTAACTAAAGTTTCGAACTAAACTAATACTTAAATTGCCCAGTCATAACTTAGAAACTTAGCTGATGTTAAGTAATATAGTGTCACTCGTGTAATTTAAGTAATTAAGTTAATATCAAATGCATAATTCTTGACATATTCGTGTTTTAGTGTGATAATATGATTTTTGGTAATATTTGAAAAGCTATCAAATTATACCTCAACAACTACAGTACCAATATCAATTAAATTTAATTCTGATATTCACTATTAGGTACTCATTGAATATATGTAATATGATTAATATCCATTGAGTGATACTTATGATATTCCGGTTTGAGTGCGACCATGTGTTTTTTAAATGATAGTGGAATTGATCTAAAAAGTGGCTCACATTTAAACCATTATACCTCAAAAACCAACGTATCAATACTAATGAAATTTATTTCCGATATTAAGTGATATATTTTTACCTATTTAATGCAATTTATTTAATATCCAATGCATAATTTTCGAGATATTCGTGTGTTAGTGTGATAATGTATTTTTTATATGAAAGAATATATAATATGAATATGAAGAATATGAAGAATTAAATGAAGAATGAATGAAGAACTATGTGAAGAATATGAAGAACTATCAAATTATATCTCAAAAACTAGCGTACACATATCAATGAAATTTAATTCTGATATTCACTATTAGGTACTTATTCAATGTATGTAATATTATTAATATCCATTGAGTGATACTTGTGATATTCTGGTTTGACTGTGACCATGTATTTTTTATATGATAATGGAATTGATCTAAAAAGTGGCTCACACTTAAACCATAATACCTCAAAAACTAACGTATCAATACTAATGAAATTTATTACTAATATTAAGTGAAATTATATCATTTCTCTGATGCAATTAATTTAGAATCCAATGCATAATTCTTGAGATGTTCATATTTTAGTGTGATAATTTGATTTTGGTGATATTTGAAGGGCTATCAAATTATATCTCAAAAACTAGCGTACTAATATCAATGAGATTTAATGCTGATATTCAGTATTATATAGGCATTGAATGTATGTAATGTAATTAATTTTCAATGTGTGATACTTGTGATATTCATTTCTTAATGTGAGCATGTGTTTTTTAAATGCTACTGAAATTGTTCTTGAAAGTGGCTTCTACTTAAACCATCATACTTCAAAAACTAGCGTATTAATTGTAACTAAATTTATTACTGATAGTAAGTGATATACTTTCATTGGTTTAATGAAATTGAGTTAATATCCAATACATAATTTGTGAGATATTCATGTTTTAGTGTGATCATATGATTTTTGGTGATATTTGAAGTGCTATCAAATTACATCTAAAAACTACCGTACCAATATCAATGAAATTTGATGCTGATATTCAGAATTATGTTCTTATTGAATGTATGTAAAATGATTAATATCCATTGAGTGATACTTGTAATATTCTGTTTTTAATGTGACCATGTATTTTTTTTAAATACTACTAGCATTATTCTCAACATTTATAGAAAACGCTCAGTGGCTTCATCAGACAGATGCAAATTTTAAGAGATCTCAAAATTAGGAGATCTCAACAAATGCTTTTTCGTTATTTTTTGCTTTTCATACTATTTAAACTTAATTATTTTATTTAGTATATAAATTTTACAGAACGGTTTTTATTTACTGAAAGAGTATTTATGCACTCTCAGGTGTAGGGTAATGAAAACCTTTGTTTTTATGAACTATCTATTTATTTGTTTTAATTTTTTTATTTATTTTTGGAAATATATAGAAAAGTTAATTGAAAATTTCGTGTGTTTCGGGTTTTTTTCTACAAAAAAAACTACCTTTTTATACCTATTCCATGCTAATCACGTATACCTACAATGAAAGAGCTCCTCACGGCCAGCAATCACAAGCAATAGCGAGGCGCATTAAAGCCCCCTTTTGACTTAATGCCTCACTGCCGTAATATATTAACGTGCTTAAAGGTTAAACGTATACAACTCCACTCTACCTGATAAATGGCCCTGCGCTTTACTTAAATGAGTAAACACGAAGTGGCTCCTAGTCATTACTGGCTCGAAACCTACGCTATCCAATTCGAATGCATCCCGAAATTTACGAGGAGCGATTCGCCCCTCGCCTTGAGGGATTACGATCGTGCAGTGATCCGTTTCAGGACAATTAAGTGTACAACTGATGTACTGATGACTCCACAATTGAAACTAGAAACAATTGTTGCCCCGCGCAGCAACAGGGAGTAATCTAGTTAAATACATAGTTGAAAGGATTTTCTTACAAGTCGTTAAAAAATATAATTATGTGCAATTTATATAACAAGGGCATAATATGGCCTTTAAATTACCACTGAAATCTTTAAATATCTGTTATGCTTTTAGAAGGTTGGTGGGATTTTGGCACTCTCATGTTGTTATTGCTTTTAATTAAATAACATGAGAGTGCAAATTATCTACCAAACTTCTAAAAGAAGTTTGTTTTATGGGAATTTATGATTACTATTAATAAATAATGATTATGATTATGATTATTTATCCCGATTGATAATGAAATGATGATTGTGATTATGATTGTTATGCTGGGGATTATTTTATCCATTTATTCAAAACCAACTAAGATTTTCTTCATTTAAGATTTTCTAACATTACAAAATATCTTGCATCGTACGACCGAAGTTTATATTGAAAATTAAGTTTCAATTAGACTTTAATTTCCGGAGTATTAAAAGTTGCCCTCTCCGAGGGCGCTATTATTCCGGATCGAAGTTTTAATTGGGGCTGCTGCCGGGCACAAATTGATAAATCCTGCGCGTTGTTCGTGGGTGAGCTCCGAAAAAAGCGGTGATTAAATGACCCGCGAATTGCAGGGCATTCGTTACAAAAGTGCGACCCCCGGGGGGCTATGGGGGGCGGCTATTGATGCCCTTTGATGATTCATTTGCCACCGATGCGGGGCGGTAATTGTGGCGCAAAGTGTGGTTTTAATTGATGGTTTTCGAATTTTTTGGCGTGTTACGGTTCGATCGAGGGGCCGGCGGTTTATTTGGATTGTTTTCGATGCTTGATAATTGATGTGAAAGGCGCCGGGGGTGGCAATTATTTACGAGTGGAAACTGTGTATTGTGATATGTACACAGCAGTTATAATTAATTATGTTTAACTGCTCGCTGTTAAAATAATTGTACACGAAGCTCATATGTAATTAACACTTTTCTATTGAGAAAAATTACAGATTACAAAAAAAAATATATAGGAAAGGAGGATAGTCATTCAGAATTTAAGGAACCTAATAGCAACTAACCGTTATTAGTAAATAACAAAAACTTCATAGATATTTCATGAAAATATAATCATAATTTCATAAGAATAATTATTAAACTACATCAAACTACATATTTAAAGTTATAAATAATCAAGTAACAATGAAATTTCTTGACGAAAATTCATGAAAACTTTCAATCTAGGCCCAAAAACTTGCCAGATACCGAATCGTGTATACTAATATTATACGTATATACGAATAACGTGCTTAAGAAGAAATTTATACCAATTTCATGAGAAAATCACAGGATAACGCTTGCCTAATCAATGCACTCTGGCACAACAAGTTGCCTACATAGCCTAAATGTTTATGTTTTAAAATAGTGCTTGCCTAATCATTGCGCTCCTACACAACAAGTTGCCTATATACTCTGAATGTAAAGCAATTTTGAAACTGATTTTATTGTTTACTCGCAACAATTGTTGCTTCTCTTGAAGTGTGGCGTGAGTCTGGCGAAACAATTGTTGCGAATAAACAGTTTTTACTGTATATATGAAAAACATATGCCCTTAGTAAAAAAACAAATATCTCAAGAATCACGCATTGGATATTAAAGCAATTTAATACACACAACACAAATATATCATTTAATATCAAAAATAAAATGCTTTGATATTGATACGACAGATTTTGAGATATCGTTAATGATGTCACATCAATATTAGAAAATATCAATGGAAAACTCATGTACATAGAAATAACCAAGTATCTCAAGAATCATGCATTGGATATTAATCCAATTCCAGAGATTCAACACCAACATATTATTAAATATAAGTGATAATATGCACTGGTATTGATACGTGTATTTTGAGATATCGCTGATGAAGCATATCAATATTTGAAAATATCAATGGAAAACTCATGCTCACAGTGAAAAGCAAAAATCTCAAGTATATCTTTAGAATCACGCATTGGATATTAATCAAATTCAACGTATTTAATCTCAATATACTACTGAATATCAGTGATAAAATGCATTGATATTAATACACTAGATTTTGAGATATCGCTAATTAAGTCTTATCAATATTTGTAAATATCAATGAAAACTCGTGCTCACAGTGAAAAGCAAATATCTCATGAACCACGCATTGGATATTAATCCAATTCAACACATTCAACAAAAATACATTACTAAAGATCAGAAATAAAATGAATTGATATTTACACGCTAGATTTTGAGATATCGCTAATAAACTCATATTAATATTTAAAAATATTAATGGAAAACTCATGGTCACATCAAATATCTCAAAAATCACACATTAGATATTAATCCAATTCAATGAGTTTAACGCCAAGATATCTAAGAATATCAGTGATAAGAGGCATCAATATTGATACGCTAGATTTATAGATATTGCTAATTAAGTCGTAACAATATTTGAATATATCAATGCACAACTTATGCTTACACTAGAAAGCAAATATCTCAATAATCACGCATTGGATATTAATCCAATTCAATATATGTAAGGCCAATTTATTACTGAGTATCAGTAATAAAATGCTTTGATATTGATACGACAGATCTTGAGATATCGCTGATGATGTCACATCAATATTTGAAAATATCAATGGAAAACTCATGTACTTAGAAAAATCCAAATATCTCAAGAATCATGCATTGGATATTAATCCAATTCCAGAGATTCAACGACAACATATTATTGAATATCAGTGATAATATGCATTGATATTGATATGTGTATTTTGAGATATCGCTGAGGAAGCATATCAATATTTGAAAATATCAATGGAAAACTCATGCTCACAGTGAAAAACAAATATCTTAAGAATATCTTCAGAATAACGCATTGGATATTAATCAAATTCAATAAATTTAATCTCAATATATTACTGAATATCATTGATAAAATGTATTGATATTAATACACTAGATTTTGAGATATCGCTAATGAAATCTTATCAATATTTGTAAATATCAATGAAAAACTCATACTCACAGTGAAAAGCAAATATCTCAAGAACCACGCATTGGATATTAATCCAATTCAACACATTCAACAACAATACATTACTAAAGATCAGTAATAAAATGAATTGATATTCACACGCTATATTTTGAGATATCGCTAAAAAACTCATATTAATATTAATGGAAAAGTCAAGGTCACAGTAAAAATCAAATATTTCAAAAATCACACATTAGATATTAATCCAATTCAATAAGTTTAACGCCAAGATATCTAAGAATATCAGTGATAAGAGGCATCGATTTTGATACGCTATATTTATAGATATTGCTAATTAAGTCGTAACAATTTTTGAAAATATCAATGTAAAACTTATGCTTACACTAGAAAGCAAATATCTTAATAATCACGCATTGGATATTAATCCAATTCAATATATGTAACGCCAATATATTACTGAGTATCAGTAATAAAATGCTTTGATATTGATACGACAGATTTTGAGATATCGCTAATGATGTCACATCATTATTTGAAAATATCAATGGAAAACTCATGTACATAGAAATAACCAAATATCTCAAGAATCATGCATTGGATATTAATTTAATTCCAGAGATTCAACGCCAACATATTATTGAATATCAGTGATAATATGCATTGATATTAATACGTGTATTTTGAGATATCGCTGATGAAGCATATCAATATTTGAAAATATCAATGGAAAACTCATGCTCACAGTGAAAAACAAATATCTTAAGAATATCTTCAGAATAACGCATTGGATATTAATCAAATTCAATAAATTTAATCTCAATATATTACTGAATATCATTGATAAAATGCATTGATATTAATACACTAGATTTTGAGATATCGCTAATGAAATCTTATCAATATTTGTAAATATCAATGAAAAACTCATACTCACAGTGAAAAGCAAATATCTCAAGAACCACGCATTGGATGTTAATCCAATTCAACACATTCAACAACAATACATTACTAAAGATCAGTAATAAAATGAATTGATATTCACACGCTATATTTTGAGATATCGCTAAAAAACTCATATTAATATTTGAAAATATTAATGTAAAACTCATGGTCACATCAAATATCTCAAAAATCACACATTAGATATTAATCCAATTCAATAAGTTTAACGCCAAGATATCTAAAAATATCAGTGATAAGAGGCATCGATATTGATACGCTATATTTATAGATATTGCTAATTAAGGCGTAACAATTTTTGAAAATATCAATGTAAAACTTATGCTTACACTAGAAAGCAAATATCTTAATAATCACGCATTGGATATTAATCCAATTCAATATATGTAACGCCAATATATTACTGAGTATCAGTAATAAAATGCTTTGATATTGATACGACAGATTTTGAGATATCGCTAATGATGTCACATCATTATTTGAAAATATCAATGGAAAACTCATGTACATAGAAATAACCAAATATCTCAAGAATCATGCATTGGATATTAATTTAATTCCAGAGATTCAACGCCAACATATTATTGAATATCAGTGATAATATGCATTGATATTAATACGTGTATTTTGAGATATCGCTGATGAAGCATATCAATATTTG
Source organism: Othius punctulatus (assembly GCA_951805005.1). Taxonomy (NCBI): domain Eukaryota; kingdom Metazoa; phylum Arthropoda; class Insecta; order Coleoptera; family Staphylinidae; genus Othius; species Othius punctulatus. Next base: position 3,118,398 of record OX638143.1, on the reverse strand, counting down.
AAAATATCAATGGAAAACTCATGCTCACAGTGAAAAACAAATATCTCAAAAATATCTTCAGAATCACGCATTGGATATTAATCAAATTCAATATATTTAATCTCAATATATTACTAAATATCAGTGATAAAATGCATTGATATTAATACACTAGATTTTGAGATATCGCTAATGAAGTCTTATCAATATTTGTAAATATCATCAAAAACTGATGCTCACAGTGAAAAGCAAATATCTCAAGAACCACGCATTGGATATTAATCAAATTCAACACATTCAACACCAATACATTACTAAAAATCAGTAATAAAATGAATTGATATTCACACGCTAGATTTTGAGATATCGCTAATAAACTCATATTAATATTAATGGAAAAGTCAAGGTCACAGTAAAAATCAAATATTTCAAAAATCACACATTAGATATTAATCCAATTCAATAAGTTTAACGCCAAGATATCTAAGAATATCAGTGATTAGAGGCATCGATTTTGATACGCTATATTTATAGATATTGCTAATTAAGTCGTAACAATATTTGAAAATATCAATGTAAAACTTATGCTTACACTAGAAAGCAAATATCTCATTAATCACGCATTGGATATTAATCCAATTCAATATATGTAACGCCAATATATTACTGAGTATCAGTAATAAAATGCTTTGATATTGATACGACAGATTTTGAGATATCGATAATGATCGGATTCGATTTGCAGTTTGACATTTTTGTAATCCTTATATAAGTACTTTACAGGATCTGAAGTCATTTTTTGGGGCCATTTTAATAAAAGCCATTTACTGTCGAGGACCACTGTGTTTGGGCATCTGAAAAGATTGGTGGATTAAATTTGTAAATTTGCAAGATTTTGTGCGCGTGGAGAAGAGTTGGATTCGATTTGCGCGATGATGGGGAAGCCCTGCAATAATTTTTATATATTATGCTGCGAAAGGGATTTTTATTGCGACCCTCCCATATATGTCCCCGCATAACCATAAACGTGCGGCGACAAATTGTCCCTTTTTTTCCCGCCTGGACGCGTCCCGCGTCCAGGATTGATCGATCGCCTCCTTATTTCGTCGTTTGCATGAGCGAAAGAAGTCCGGTAACAAATCGCTCGTTCCCGGATAAAAGGGGGGAAGAAAAGACACGCCGAAATTGCGTCCCCTAACGATCCCCACGGGCGCTCCTGAGCAAATCCCCAGGACCCCTAATTGCCTCCGCGAAACAGAATAAACAGGATCCATTAATCCGTCCGCAGGAATTCCGCGGGCGACATCATGAACGCGCATAAATCCGCTTTGACGCGGCGGATATAAGCGCGCCCGGATATAAATTCCCGTCTTCGCGGACGGGATTGAGCGAATATGTTCGCCTTTTTTACCTAGAATGAAAAATGGTGCAAACACGCTCCCGTTCCGCGGATTAAGCCGCGATCGCCGCCCCCGCGGCTAACCGCTGCATTTCGCTCATAAATTATGCATTTTTTTGGCCGCCCCCCCGAAACCGACGACAAATCCCACCCCCGACTTACCAGCCGAGCGCTGCATAATGGGGGGATCGCACGTATGCGCGCACAATCGGCGGAAACTTGTAAAACCCGCCCCCGGGGAGCAGACAATTTGCATAGACACGGATCCGCGCTTAAGCCGCGCTTATCCTCCCGGAAGGGGCCGTTCAAAAATTGATTCCCGCCGTAATTACCCGGCACAGAGCCCCGCCGGATCCGGCAGTGCACTTCCTGAGATTGCGGCGGCGGCGGCGGGATTAAATGCGGCCCCCCATGCAAATTCATCGGGGCAAGGTGGATACGTGGTTTCGAACGAGATTTACACTGCAAACTGTACCACCACCCCCAAGAGGGGGCGACTAGTGCACCCGCCACGGGTTCACCGAGTCAATCGCACGAGCGAATAAAAGTGAAAATCGGATTTTCGTGCCCGAACTAAATCGGGTTGCGCGGAAATGGGGCAAATCTCAAACAGGAAGTATTGAGGGATGACGACAGGACGCCTGCCTATTTGATGTACACAATATATCACACAAATTCTCGCAACCCAGAGCTTACCAGGATTTCTTGAAACATTTCAGCAGCCTTCGGATAAATTAACTACGGAAAGTTCTCTCCTTGTATTAAGGTGCCTTCAAAATAGATTTACTGGCAGATGAAAGAAAACGGAATTCAACTCTTAGAATTTACAACCAACGATAAACGAATATCTCGAGAATTATGTATTACATATTAAAATAATTTAACTAAATAAATGAGAACATATTACTTAGTATCAGTAATAAATGTCATTAGAACTGATACGTTCGTTTTTGAGGTATGCTGGATTAAGTGTAAGCCACTTTCGAGGCCAATTCCATTATCATTTAAAAAACAAATGGTCACAGTAAAAACAGAATATCACAAATATCACTTAATGGATATTAATCATTTTACATACATTCAATAAGAACATAATACTGAATATCAGTATTAAATTTCATTGATATTGATACGCTGGTTTTTGATATATCATTTGATAACTTGATATAACTATCACAAAAAATCATATTATCACACTATAATACAAATATCTCATGAACTAAGCATTGGATTCTAACTCAATTGCACCAAACAACTAATAACATATCACATATAATATATATCACATATATTTCATTAGTATTGATACCGCAGTTTTTGATGTATGATGGTTTAAGTATGAGCCACTTTCAAGAACAATTTCAGTAGCATTTAAAAAAACATATGGTCACATTAAAAAATGAATATCACAAGTATCACGCATTGGATATTAATCACATTACATGTATTCAATACGAACATAATGCTTAATATCTGCATAAAATTTCATTGATATTAATACGCTAGTTTTTGATATATCATTTGATAACTTCAAATATCACAAAAAATCATTTTATCACACTATAATACGAATATTTCATGAACTATACATTGCATTCTAACTTAATTACACCAAACAAATAATAGCATATCACTTAATATCAGAAATAAATTTCATTAGTATTAATACGTCAGTTTTTGATGTATGATGGTTTAAGTGTGAGCCACTTCGAGGCCAATTCCATTATCATTCAAAAAAGCACATGGTCTCAGTAAAACAGAATATCACAAATATCACTCAATGGATATTAATCATTTTACATATATTCAATAAGAACATAATACTGAATATCAGCATCTAATTTCATTGATATTTATACGCTAGTTTTTGATATATCATTTGATAACTTCAAATATCACAAAAAAACATGTTACCACACAAAAACACAAATATCTCATAAATTGCGCATTGGATATTAACCTAATTTGATTACAGGAATGACAGTATATCATTGATTATCAGTAATAAATTTAGTTACTATTAATACGTTAGTTTTTGATGTATGATGGTTTAAGTATGAGCCACTTTCAAGAACAATTTCAGTAGCATTTAAAAATCACATGTTCACATTAAAAACAGAATATCACAAGTATCACGCATTGGATACTAATCACACTATATTAATTCAATAAAAATATAATATTAAATATCAGCATTAAATTTCATTGATATTAATGCGCTAGTTTTGGATATATCATTTGATAACTTCAAATATCACAAAAATCATATTATCGCACTATAATACAAATATCTCATGTACTATGCATTGGATTCTAACATAATTGCACCAAACAAATTATAGCATATCACTTAATATCAGCAATAAATTTCATCAATATTGATACGTCAGTTTTTGATGTATGATGCTTTAAGTAGGAGCCACTTTCAAGAACAATTCCAGTAGCACCCATACCAAAAAACACATGATCACATTAAAACCATATCACAAGTATCACGCATTGGATTTTAATCACATTGCACAAATTTAATACCAATATAATAGTGAAGATCAGCATTGAATTTTATTGATATTGGTACGCTAGTTTTTGAGAAAAAAATTGATAACTTTTCAAATATCACCAATAATCTTATTATCATCCTAAAACACAAATATCTCAAAAACTATGCATTGGATATTTACTTAATTACATGATGTGAATGACAATATATAACTTAGTATTATTAAAAAAAATCATTAGTATTGATACGTTAATTTTTGAAGTATAATTGTTTAAGTCTGGGCTATTTTCGAGAACAATTCCAGAAACATTTACAAAATACAAGGTCATATTAATAACAGAATATCACAAGTATCACGCATTGGATTTTAATCACATTGCATACATTCAATATAAACATAATACTTAATATCTGCTTTAAATTTCATTGATATTTATACGCTAATTTTTGATATATCAATTGATAACTTCAAATATTACAAAAAATCATATTATCACACTAAAATACAAACATCTCATGAACTATGCATTGGATTCTAACTAAATTGCACCAAACAAATAATAATACATCACTTAATATCAGTAATAAATTTAATTAGTATTCATACGTCAGTTTTTGATGTATGATGGTTTAAGTAGGGGCTACTTTCAAGAACAATTTAAGTAGCATTTAAAAACACATGGTCACATTAAAAAATGAATATCACAAGTATCACACATTGGATATTAATCACATTACTTGCATTTAATACTAACATAATACATAATATTTGTATTAAATTTCATTGATACTTATACGCTAGCTTTTGATATATTATTTGATAATTACAAATATCACATAAAATCATATTATCACACTATAGTACAAATATCTCATGAACTATGCATTGGATTCTAACTTTATTGCACTAAACAAATAATAGCATATCACTTAATATCAGTAATAAATTCTATTAGTATTGATACGTCAGTTTCTGATGTATGATGGTTTAAGTAGGAGGCAATTTCGAGAACAAGTTCAGTAGCATTTAAAAAACACATGGTCACATTAAAAAATGAATTGCACAAGTATCACGCATTGGATATTAATCACATTACATACATTCAATAAGAACATAATACTTAATATCTGCATTAAATTTCATTGATATTGATACGCTAGTTTTTGATATATCATTTGATAACTTCAAATATCACAAAAAATCATATTATCACACTATAATACGAATATCTTATGAACTATGCATTGGATTCTAACTTAATTGCACCAAACAAATGATAGCATATCACTTAATATCAGTAATAAATTTCATTAGTATTGATACGTCAGTTTTTGATGTATGATGGTTTAAGTATGAGCCACTTTTAAGAACAATTTCAGTAGCATTTAAAAATCACATGGTCACATTAAAAACAGAATATCACAAGTATCACGCATTGGATATTAATTACATTACATACATTCAATAAGAACATTATACTTAATATCTGCATTAAATTTCATTGATATTGATACACTAGTTTTTGATATATCATTTGATAACTTCAAATATTACAAAAATCATATTATCACACTAAAGTACAAATATCTCACGAAATATGCATTGGATATTAACTTAATTGCATCAGATAAATAACAATATATTACTTAATATCAGTAATAAATTTCATTGGTATTGATGCGCTGGTTTTTGAGGTATGATTATTTAAGTGTGGGCCACTTTCATCATTTTAAAAATACACGTAATGGTCATGACTCCTTATCAGTTCATGCAATCACATGCAGTTTATGAACTTTCATTCAAATTTCTATTCAAATATTATAATTAAAGAATTATGATATTAAATATGGACGCTCGAATTGTACGAAAAATATAAAAATCTTTATTCTGAGTAAAACTGCGAATTCATTAAGCCCCTGCCAGAAATTCCATTACGGATTTCCGCGTACCGCAAAAAACTGCACATAAATTGCCCCGGCCGACATTTATACGCGTTTTTTGCGCGCCCATGCGACTGCAATGAAAATCGGCGATTTGTTATTAAGAGTAATAGGTCGTCCTAGTAATAATAATGGGGGCAGGAACGAGGGCCGGGGCAATTGGAAAACTTCGCGTCCGCAGTAATTGTCAATTTTGGATTTAACTTATGATTGATCGCGCCCTAACGACTGTTTTTCGCCGATCTGGCGGCGGCGAGTCCGGGAAATTCACGACCACCCCCGCAGTTTTCCGCGGAATTCACGAGAATTCGCAAGTACTTGCAGGGATGCGAAATTGATAAGTGCACCTTTTTGCCTTCCGCAAACGAGGAAACGAAAGTGGAGAAAGAAAATTTTCGCCGATCTGGCGGCGGCGAGGCTGGGAAATTCACGACCACCCCCGCAGTTTTCCGCGGAATTCACGAGAATTCGCAAGTGCTTGCATCGATGCGAAATTGATAAGTGCACCTTTTTGCGTTCCGCAAACGAGGAAACGAAAGTAGAGAAAGAAAATGGCAATAATTCATAAGAGAAGCACACACGAGTGAAATAAATTACCAATGTAGATCTTATGAGACCCAATCGGTCGAAACCGGTCTTCAGTTGTCCGCAGAGATAAGTCCCAAATGTGCAATTATACTTTATATTTAAGGCAGCAATCGTTGTTCATGATTAAATTGAAGTGGAAGCTTTGGAGAATTAATTTAAAAAAATATGAAATGGCGTATTTAAAATTCATACAAATTTTTCTGTTTCCAAAATATTGTGCATTGAATTTCATGAATTATTCGTTATATTACAGGAAAACTGATTCGTTCTCCAGATCGCTTCACCAAAATTGGAAGTATTGCCTTTGTGGGTTTCGCTGCATGTATATCGGGTGTACGCGCAATTTAACAACACACGGGACCATCTGGTTCAGTCCCCTCTGGAAGAACGACACTTTGATGTTGGGGAATTTAAATGGTACTTGGAAATAATTTACGGCTTGCGTACATTATACGCTTTTGCGTAATCTTTTGATGTGTTTTATCCGTGGCCATCGGCGTCATCTGCGCCAGTGCTTTCCAGGAGCCTCCCGGTTTTAGATTGAATTCGGTTTATCTAAAGCGCATCCGGGGCGAATATACAGCGCAGATAAAGGAGCGTTTGTCTCGCCCAGAGGGGCATTATTAAGGCGAATTGCCGCCGCAGACAATGAAATACAAACACTAGAGGGGAAAAATGAGAAACGTTTACGGGGCAAACAGGGGCGAAACTCCTGCCGGAATCGTTACAAAATTTCCAACCAAGGGGGTCGATAATAAACCCCTTCCCGGTGCATCTTAAATCGTTTATCCGCCTTGGCTGCCACTAGATGGTTCAATATGTTTTATGTCTGTTTCAGATGTCTCGCGAAGAGGCCATTTCGTTCCTTCAGGAGATCAAATACAACTTGGACTATCTGCAGAGCCATTACACGCAGTTAGGGCTGAACGCCAGGGACCGCTCCAAGGCAAGTATGCACCCCCCCAAATGCGGCATGAAAATGTCGTTTAATCGCCACTTGCCGGGCCATCGATCGCGGAAACCGGAAGTGGCCCCCCGGAAGTTTGCGCGCCGCAATCCGCGTGCATTGTGCCCGGATTTTTACGGCGACTTTGCGGGATTGAAGCCGAAGTGGCGGCGGCGGCGCTTTCTGCTTCCGGAATCTCGGTGCATGCTGCTGGGGGCGGCGGTTAACTGCAACGATTTAGGGGGATCTACGGCGGTGATTTCGGTGCATTTCCGCCCCCGGGGCAACTGTCTCTCGCTGCAATTGAGCGCCCAGTTCTATCTGGCACAGTATTACACGAGAATGGAAAACAAAGAGGAATACATTCAGCAGCAGCCCTGCATTTGTAACCAACAAAATGGTAAATTTTGTCGTTTGCAAACTTTTATTGCGAATTATTTCGAAATCGATTTTAACCAGAACAATTGCAAACTAATTTCATAAAATCAAACACAATTTGATAAAAACCAGTATAAAAATGAATTAAACAAAGATATACGAGTACATAAAATAAGGAGAAGAACTTACATAAAACACACAAACATTTTAAATTGAAAAACAATTACTCCAAAAACCTATTGACTAAGAACATAAAACCAACATACATTAAAATTACATACATTTCAATTTCCACAAGCTCAAACGAACCTAACCAACATGCATAACACACAGAGAAGAACTTACATAAAATACACAAACATTTGAAAATAAAATATAAAATTAAAATGATTAGAAAATTGAATCCTAATTTCATAAAATCAATCACAATTTAACAAAAAAGCGGCATAATAATGCAAACCTACAAAAATATACATGGACATAACACAAAGAGAAGAACTCAGATAAAATCTCACAACACTCAACGAAACGACACCAACTGGAAAAACAAGGGATGCTATACATAAATACAACAGGCTAAACGAAGATCGAAATACGTTTAACTCAGATTTTTTTTTTTAAATTACTGCAAAAAAGAACATAACACCAAAATTGTTGTAAATAAAAAAGTTACTTTGTGAGTATCACATAAATTTAGTTATTTGTGACTATAGTTTCGACTACTTAGGTAATCATTATCAAACAAAATGATTATCATCATTATCAGACTTTGTTTGAAACAACAGGCTAAACAAAGATCTAAAAACGTTCAACTTAAAAAAGATTTTTTTTAAATTACTCCAAGAACCTATTGATTAACAACATAAAAACAAAATTGTTGTAAATAAAAAAAGTTACTTTGTGAGTATTACATAAATTTATTTATTTGTGACTATAGTTTCGACTACTTAAGTAATCATTATCAAACAAAGTGATTATCATCATTATCAGACTTTGTTTAATATAACAGGCTAAGCAAAGATCTAAAAACGTCCAACTTAAAAGAGATTTTTTGTTTAATTTCTGCAAAAACTTATTTATTAAGAACATAAAACCAAAATTGTTGTAAATAACACAAGTTACTTTGTGAGTATCACATACATTAATTCATGTGTGACTATAAAAAAAAAACTTTTATGTTTTTGATTCTTGATCATTTTTCATTTTTGAGAAAGTTTGTGTATCCTAAAATAATAAAAAAATATCTTAAAAATGTTTATTCAAAATGTACTCGTTATCAAATATTCAGGAACTTTCTTCAGACATACTGCATGCAAATCATGCAAATCATGGCAATAATTTTCAAAATATCCATTAGATAAGTTTTCAGAATATCAATGACTGATGACTCGTCAACTCGAAAAGTTAATAACTCGATTTTCTCACTTATTTAAGATATTCTAGTCGTCAAATTTTCAGAGAAATTATCTTCAGGCATACTGTATACATACACACTGTCTAATTCCTCTCGAAAACTGTCTAATTTTCAATTCAAATTGTACAATCCTTCCAAATTTTCGACTACAAGTGTCGAAAACTGTCATGTTTGAATAACTGTTAAAACCTGTCTAATTTGTAACTACAAACTATCAAAAACTGTTATAAACAATAAAAATTTGTCAAAAACTGTCAAAAGTCATGAAATTTTCAACTATAATTGATATTAACTGTGACATTTTCTGCTCTCACTGTCAAAACCTGTAAAATTTTCAGCTACGACTATCAAAAACTGCCCAATTTATAACTGCAGCTATCAAATTTTCCTCAACTACTTTCATATAGTAAGTGCAACTGTTAAAAGCTGTCATATTTGCAGCTGCATCTATCAATCATTCAAACTGCCAAAAACGTTCCAATTTTCAATTCCAATTGTACAGTACTTCCAAAGTTTTTCAACTATATCCGTCTAAAACTGTGATATTTCAACAACTCTCAAAACCTGTCAAATTTGTAGCTACAAACTATAAAATATCGTCGAATTTTCAACTATAACAGTCATAACCTGTAACATTTTCAACCAAACTGTCAAAAATCATCAAATTTTTTAGTATAATATTCATAACCAGTCACATTTTCAAGTCTCACTGTTAAATCCTGTCAAATTTTCAGCTGCAACTATCAAATACTGTCCTATTTTTAACTGAAACTACCAAATTTTCCTCCAGTACTGTCAAATGTTTAACTGCAATTGTCAAAGGCTGTCATATTTGCAACTGCAACTGTCAATCTCTCAAATTTCAAGTCAAACTACTAAAAACTGTCTAATTTTTAATACCAATTGTACAATCCTTCTAAATCATCAACTACTACTGTCTAGAACTGTCATATTTCAACAACAACTGTCACAATCTGTTAAATTTGTAGCAACAAACTATAAAAACTGTCATGAAAGATAAAATTTTCAACTGAACTGTCAAAAATCATCAAATTTTCTACTATAATTTTCATAACCTGCTACATTTTTAACTCTCGCTACTAAAACCTGTCAAATGTGCAGCTACAACTATCAAAAACTGTCCAATTTTTAACTGCAAACTTTAAGCCAAACTGACAAAAACTGTTCAATTTTCAATTTCAATTGTACAATCCTTCCAAAGTTTTTCAACTATCTGTCTGAAACTGTCATATTTCAACTACTGTTAAAACCTGTCAAATGTTTAGCTACAAACCATCAAAACTTGTCATAACCTGTCAAAACCTATCAAATTTTGACCAAAAACCCATCAAAAACTGTCATAAAGGAAAAAAAATTAACTGAATTGTCAAATATAGTCGAATTTTCAACTATAATATTCATAACCTGCCACATTTTTAACTCTCACTCTTAAAACCTGTCAAATTTACAGCTACAAATATCAAAAACTTTCAAATTTTCTCCGCAGCTACCAAATTTTCTTCTAGTACTGTCAAATATTTAACTGCAACTGTCAAAGGCTGTCATATTGGCAGCTGTAACTGTCAATCTCTCAAATTTCAAGTCAAACTGCTAAAAACTGTCTAATTTTTAATTCCAATTATACAATCCTTCCAAATTTTTAACTACAACTGTCTAAAACTGTCATATTTCAACAACTGTTAAAACCTGTCAAATTTGTAGCTACAACCCATAAAAAAACTGTCATTAAGGATCAAATTTTCACCAGAACTGTCAAATATCGTCGAATTTTCAACTATAATAGTCATAACCTATCAGATTTTCTAGTCTCACTGTCAAAACCAGTCAAATTTGTAGCTACAACTATCAAGAACTATCAAATTTTAAACTACAGCTACCAAATTTTCCTCTAATACTGTCACACGTTTAAATGCAACTGCAACTGCAACTGTCAATCTTTCAAATTTCAAGTCAAACTGCTAAAAACTGTCTAATTTTTAATACCAAATGTACAATCTTTCCAAATTTTCAACTCCAACTGTCTAAAACTGTCATATTTCAACAACTGTAAAAACCTGTCAAATTTGTAGCTACAAACAATCAAAAACTGTTATAAAAGATCAAATTTTCAACTGAACTGTCAAATATAGACGAATTATCTACTATAATATTCATAACCTGTCACATTTTTAACTCTCACTATTAAAACCTGTTAAATTTGCAGCTGCAACTGTCAAAAACTGTCAAATTTTTAACTGCAGCTGTCAAATTTTCCTCTAGTGCTGTCAAATGTTTAACTGCAACTATGAAAAGCTGTCATGTTTGCAGCTGCAACTGTCAACCTCTCAGATTTAAAATCAGATTACTAAAAACAGTCTAATTTTTAATTCCAGTTGTACAATCCTTCTTAATTTTTAACTACAACTGTCTAAAACTGTCATATTTCAACAACTGTTAAAACCTGTTAAATTTGTAGTTACAAACCATCAAAAACTGTTATAAATGATCAAATTTTCAACGGAACTGTCAAATATCGTCGATTTTTCAACTGTAATATTCATAACCTGTCACATTTTCAACTCTCACTGTCAAAACCTGTCCAATTTGCAGCTACAACAATCAAAAACTGTCAAATTTTCAACTGCAGCTACCAAATATTCTTCTATTACTGTTAAATGTTTAACTGCAACTATCAACGGCTGTTATATTTGCAGCTGCAAGAGTCAATCAGTGGCAAACTGTATACATTTGGTATAAAAATTTTAAAATAATTTTCAAAATATATAATTATCAATATAACTCGGAATGTCAATAACTCGATTTTCTCACTTATTTGAGACATACTCGTCGTTAAATTTTCAGAAGAATTGTCTTTAGGTATAGTATATACAAATGTGGCATAAATTATATAAAATATGCATTAAATAAATTGTGACAAATTTCAATGATAGAAAATTCATATTGTTTTTGTCGGACGGACTTTTTTAAAATTATTTCCGCAAATGTTTCAACCAGTTTCTAAGTTCGTTGAGCTACTTTTGATCGCACTTTTTAATGTGTCATGACAGTTTTCGTATTTTTAGAGCCAGCGAAATATTTTATTTGCATGACGTTTTTTCGAAAATAAAAATAAAAATTAACTAACAATACCTTTAAAAAAAATAAAAGTGTTTCCTATTAAACTCAATCCGTGGGTATATTGTATATCTGAGTTCATTTCCTCATCCTTTTAGGAGACTACTTCGAATATACACGCGAAGCTTGGCGAAGCTTAAAGAAAAAAGGGGGCTCCCAGGAAAACTTTTACTTACATCCTATTCCATCCGGCGTTTCCACAATCGCAGCGGCTCAACAACTTCGATTCCTCGCCAATTTCGCGCAAAAAAGACGCCCGCGACGCCACGCCGCCCCCACACCCCCCACGATGTACGATTCCGCTCGGCGGCGCCCCCGAGCCACCTCCGGGGGCGGCAATTGAATTACAAACTTTTCATCCCCGAAACTCCGTACAATGAGGGCTAAAGCAGGCGCTTATTGAGCGCCGAATTTTCCCTTCCCGAGGCGAGTTATTAAAATTAAGGTGTTTTCGGCGCCGATCATTCCGGCAGAGCGATTCCGATTATGTTTTTATGAAACGGCGGAGCGTTTTAATTGGGGAGCGAAAAAGTGCGATTCTCTCGGCGGGATAATTAGAGCGGGGAAGTGGAACGTTTTCGGCGTGTTTTTTCACAGAGTAACGCTTTCAGGTTCCCAAAGGCTCCCCCAGTTTATATTAAATTCGTTTCGTTTTATTAATTAGGCCGCTATATTTATTTTAATCATCCAAACATAACGAAATTTTAACGCACAAAGAACGTTCTCGTAATTACTGACTGGCAGCTTCGTTCATCAACCAAATAATTTAAATAACTATAAAAATTATACGATTATTAATAATAATATAATAATATAATAATAATAATAATTGCAAATAATACACGACAAATGTTGTGTCAGTAGAATTATTAATTGCACATTCGAAAGTACATAATCAAAATTCTCTAAATAAAGTGTAAAGTAGTAAAAGCAGAATCTAGAAACTTCTATGCATATGTAAAAACAATGTAGTGCAAGATGCCATGATTACGGTTTCGTTGAGAATTTTTAAATTGCAATGAAGATGCATGAAAATTCCCAAATATTATATAATTCCAGAATCGATTTTACAATATTTTGAATATTGAAGATGAATTCTTCAAAATACAAATTTTGGTAAGAACAAATCATTATTGTGTATGAAAATTCTCAAATATTATGAAAAAGTTGAGAACTTATAAAATTTTCCAATATATACTGGCCTTACTGGCATTTAAAAAAAAATTAAATCTCTTTAATTTCCGGCTGTGACAACGGTCAAATTTACATTTTTCCAACCAAAATCTCGAGCTTTACCAATTATGAATAAAAAAAAACTGTAAAATTGTTAGTGCATCTGCATAATATCTCTGTCATTTTTTTTCAATTGAACTAGTAAAATCTGTAAAATTTTCAATTGAATCTGTTAAAATATTTAAAAAAAAATACTGTAAATATTTAAATCTCTTTAATTTTCGACTGAATCCGTGAAAATTTATCATATTGATAATGCAACTGGCCAAATATGTCAAATACTCATCAGCATGAATGAAAATCGAACATGTTAAAAATGGAACGTATCTATCAAAATCTGTCAAACTTTCAGAACCTTTCAAAATAGTCAACTGTCACTGTTAAAATCTTTTAAAGTGGATTGTCGAAATCTATCATTTTAACTGCAACTGTCAAAACCTCTTAAATTTTTGCCATTACGAGTAAAAAAAAGCTGTAAATTTTGCATGTTCATAATTCAATCATGTGTCAAAGTTTTCAATCGAACTAGTCAAATCTGTAAAAATTTCAATTGAAACTGTTAATATATTTCAATTTTTCAACTGTAAATATTTATACAATATAACGGATTTTACCTGTTTCAGTTACAAAACTGACATTTTAAATGTTGGAATAAAAAATTTGACGGATTTAAATATTAGTAAATGAACATTTTAAATATTTGAGAGGTTTCAGTGAAAAATTTGAGTGATTTGATTTGGTAAAAACTTGAGATATTTTGACAGTTGCAGTTAAATTGTCAGATTTAGACAATTCCACTTAGAAAGCTTTTTACAATAGCAGTTGACTATTTTGAAAGATTCTGAAAGTTTGGCAGATTTTGATAAATACAGTCAGTATTTGTTATATATTGTTGCAAATATTTTATAATTTGGTATGAGTATTGATATAAAGTAATTAAAATTTGTCAAATTTGGATAGTTAAATTTGAAAATTTTACAAATTTTTACTGTACCAATTGAAAAATTAACTAATTTGGAGAGTTAAGTTGTAAAATGTAGCAGATTTCGACAGCAGACGTTGAAAATTTTACAGATTTTCACAGCTGGTGCAAAAAGTTCACAGAGTTTGATAGTTACGGTTAGAAATGTGTAAATTTTGATAGTTACAGTTAAAATATGGCTAGTTTGACGATTTCTGTTGAATATTCATTTGATTTTTATTGCTGAAACTTAGTATATGTAACAGTTTCAGTTTCAGTTAAAAAATGACTGATTTTAAATGTTGGCATCGAAATTTTGATGGATTTGAATATTAGTAACTGAATATTTGAAACATTTGACAAGTTTCAGTTAAAAATTTGTCTGAATTTAAATTTTGGGACCGAAAATTTGACGGATTTAAATATTAGTAAATGAACATTTTAAATATTTGACAAGTTTCAGTGAAAAATTTGAGTGATTTGATTTGGTAAAAACTTGAGATATTTTGACAGTTGCAGTTAAATTGTCAGATTAGACAATTCCACTTAGAAAGCTTTTTACAATAACAGTTGACTATTTTGAAAGATTCTGAAAGTTTGGCAGATTTTGATAAATACAGTCAGTATTTGTTATATATTGTTGCAAATATTTTATAATTTGGTATGTGTATTGATATAAAGTAATTAAAATTTGTCAGATTTGGATAGTTAAATTTGAATATTTTACAAATTTTTACTGTACCAATTGAAAAATTAACTAATTTGGAGAAATAAGTTGTAAAATGTAGCAGATTTCGACAGCAGACGTTGAAAATTTTACAGATTTTCACAACTGGTGCAAAAACTTCATAGAGTTTCTATAGTTACAGTTGGAAAAGTGTAAATTTTGATAGTTACAGTTAAAATATGGCTATTTTGACGAATGCTGTTGAAAATTCATTTGATTTTTATTGCTGAAACTTAGTATATGTAACAGATTCAGTTTCAGTTAACAAAATGACCGATTTTAAATGTCGGCATCGAATATTTGATAGATTTGAATATTAGTAAATGAATATTTGAAATATTTGACAAGTTTCAGTTAAAAATTTGTCTGATTTTAAATGTTGGGATCGAAAATTTGACGGATTTAAATATTAGTAAATGAACATTTTAAATATTTGACAAGTTTCAGTGAAAAATTTGAGTGTTTTGATTTGGTAAAATCTTGAGATATTATAACAGTTGCAGTTAAAATGTCAGATTTAGACAATTCCACTCAGAAAGCTTTTTACAATAGCAGATGATTATTTTGAAAGATTCTGAAAGTTTGGCAGATTTAAAATAAATACAGTCAGTATTTATTGTATTTTGTTGCAAATATTTTATGATTTGGTATGAGAATTGATATAAAGTAATTAAAATTTATCAGATTTGGATAGTCTAATTGAAAAATTTACAAATTTGGACTGTACCAATTGAAAAATTAACTAATTTGGAGAAATAAGTTGTAAAATGTAGCAGATTTCGACAGCAGACGTTGAAAATTTTACAGATTTTCACAGCTGGTGCAAAAAGTTCACAGAGTTTCATAGTTACGGTTGGAAAAGTGTAAATTTTGATAGTTACAGTTAAAATATGGCTATTTTGACGATTACTGTTGAATATTCATTTGATTTTTATTGCTGAAACTTAGGATATGTAACAGTTTCAGTTTCAGTTTTAAAATGACTGATTTTAAATGTTGGCATCGTAAATTTGGCGGATTTCAGTTTTTGTAACTAAAAATTTGAAATAGTTCACAAGTTTCAGTAAAAAAATTGACTGATTTGATTTGGCAAAAAATTGAGAGATTTTAACAGTTGCAGTTAAAATGACAGATTTAGTTAATTCTACTTAGAATGATTTTGACAGTAGCAGTTGTGTATTTTGAAAGATTCTGAAAGTTTGACAGATTTTGATAAATACATATAATTTAGTATAATAAGTATTAATAGAAAGTAGTTAAAATTTGTTAGATTTAACATTTGAAAATTTTACAAACTTGGACTGTACCAATAGAAAAATTTAACAAATTTAAAGAGTTAAGTTGTAAAATGTAGCAGATTTCGACAGCAGACGGTTACATTTTTACTGGACCAACTTGGACTGTACCAATAGAAAAAAATAACAAATTTGAAGAGTTAAGTTGTAAAATGTAGCAGATTTCGACAGCAGACGGTTAAATTTTTACAGATATTCACTGCTGGTGCAAAAACTTTACAGAGTGTGATAGTTACGGATGGAAAAGTGTAAATTTTTACACTTACAATTAAAATATGGCGATTTTGATAGTTGCTGTTGAAAATTTGAAAAACGCTCCTCTGTGTTTGATAGTTACGTTTGCAAAAATGTAAGTTTTGATAGTTACAGTTAAAGTAGCTGTTGAAAATTGGTCTGAATTTTACTGCTGAAACTTAGTATATAAGAGATTTCACCAGTTACAGTTAAAAATATTACTGATTTTAAATGTTAGGATCGAAACTTTGATAGATTTGAATATTAGTATATAAACATTTTGACAAGCTTCAGTTAAAAATATGATTGATTTTAAATGTTGGCATCGAAAATTTGACGGACTTGAATATTTGTAAACGAAAATGTGAAATATTTGACCAGTTTCAACTGAAAATTTAATAGATGTTGCAAGATCGTTAGGAAAATTTGGTACATTTCGTCAGCTACACCTATAAATTTTAATGAATTTCAAAGCAGCTTTTGGTATTACAAAGATTTTCAAGATTTTGGGACATGAGTCAAAATCAGGTTTTTTTATATTCTATAAATTTCTAAATTATATTGCGATCTATGCAGAATGTTAAATATTTCTCCTTATTTTTAACGGACAATTCAAATATACAAAACTCGTTTTTCAATACTTATACTGTTTTTCATAACGATTATTTTTTGACGTTTCTCAAAACCAATGATATATTTCGATTTTTGTCATATTGATACTTCTGGACCAATCCCGTCATTATTATACTGGGAATATTCTCTAGAGATTATTATAGTGGGAATAATCTCGGTAGCTAGGTTCACTCTTGTCAATCAAAATATTTGTCAAATTATTAATTTATCAATCATATTAAAGTGTCATACAAAATGAATAAAAGTCGCTTTAGCTGCGTTTCGCATACTGAAATTGATAAAGAAATACTAGAAAGCAAAAAACGTCAAAAAATAATCTAATCAAATATAACTCGAGAGTTCGATAAATTAGAAAATAATTTGACAGATTATGTCTCAAACTTGTTGCCATTTGGCAATAGTCACTCGAGCCCTTCGGGCTCTCGTGACTATTGCCTGGCAACAAGTTTTCGACAATCTGTCAAATTATTTTCAATTTATTCTCACTCTCTTGTTATATTATTACTGAAAATTTCTAACATTACATTCAAGAAGTTTTGTTTTTCGAAATCTACTGGCATTACTGAATATTGAAGATGAATTCTTCAAAAATCAAAATTTTGTAAGAGCAAATAATTATTGTATATGCAAATTCGATAATTTATGAAACTTTCCAAAATCTACTGACCTAACGGGCATCTTTTTGGGTTTTTTTGCCTTACTGGTGTTTATTGGCCTTACTTGCATTTCTGTTCATACACTGCGAATAGTTTCCAAAACCTACAACTCCTGGTGGAGTTTTTCTTAAACTTCTTGAGATGATTTCATCTTTGATATTCAAAATTTTGTAAGAACAGAAGATTATAGAAGATGAAAATTCCTAATATTACAAAATTCAAGAATTTATGTTTTCCGAAATCGACTGGCATTACTGAATATTGATGATGAATTCTTCAAAATTCAAAATTTTGTAATAACAAAAAAATATTGTATATGTAAATTCCCAAATATTATTTTAAAAAATCAAGAATTTATAAAACTTTCCAAAATCTACTGACCTTACTGGCGTTTTCTGGCGTTTTTATGCCTTACGTTGTATCGTACTTATGGTTTTACTAGGCGTTTTATGGTGTTTATTGGCCATAGGGGCATTTCTGTCCATAAATTGCGAAAACTTTCCAATACCTACTGCTGCTGGAGTTTTTCTTAGACTCTGGATGTATGTTATAATTCTCTGTACGCATAAATTACGTGCAAGGGATGAAATTAATAATCAATTTTGACGGGGGGAGCAAAAACCGGCGGCCCCATTAATAATTTCCTCCGGGATTTTTTCGGTCCGCTGTGCGCACTTTACGGGCCCCACCTAATGCGGCTTAATGCAAATTAATACATAATTACGTTTTTCGGGGGTAGGTAGGCCGAGCAAACTGTGCGGTCCCTGCGACTAATCCCTCCATCAACCCTTGTTCCGTCTGTCATTCTGCAGCCCCACGCCGTTAATTACGCAGCCCCACCGGAAAACCGCTGCAGTTAGTTAAGCCCCAATATGCAGAGAGTCGATAAATCCGGCAATAATTAACGCGCGGCGTTACAAGAGAACTGCGCACTTCGGCGGTTTAAGAGTCGCAAAGTAACCTTTACTGGATTGCAATATTACGACGCAATTAATAATTCAGGTTTTTCCGAGCCGGCAAAGGTAAATCTAAATTCGAGTGCATCGCAGTTCAGGCGCGAAATCGATGGCTTGAGGAAACGTAATTACAAAGTACCGTCGTTAATTTTGCTGCACCTGGAATGTTTAATGATTGTCTGAAGAGGGGTAGAAATATATTTATCAGCAGTAAAAAAATTGAGCAAAGCGTAAAAAATTGCTTGAAGAGCGTAAAATTAATACATAAAACGCTTGCAATTAAATAAAAGGGAATTGTGCTTAAATTACGACCTCTATTCATCGGTTTATCGTTATTTCGGGTAGTTTGCGCCCCAATGTGTAGGCGAGCTCATGTAAGGGAGGAAATTACATACGACTGTCCTCCGCATTGTCACGTACTGCAAATTGTAGCTGTCTGTCCGCTAGGTCCAAAACGCGCTGCGCCGCGGTCAAGATCCGAGTTTGCAAAGGTAAATCAAGCTGACAACTGGTAAATTAAGCTGACAACTGGTAAATCAAGCTGACATCTGGCAAATGAAGGTAAGGTCAAGCTGGCAGCATATTTCAAAAACACCCGAGCCGCATTTTTGGCGAACAAGCCTACCTTTGCAGACTGATCTTAACCGCGGCGCGGCGCGCTTCCGACCTAATAGACGGGCAGCTTTAAAATCCTCCCTTTGAAAACCGTCAAAGGACACCTCCTGCAATCCGTGCTTTGAAAAAGTCCTCTCCAAACCCTTCCACCTTCTCCCTAAATCGAAACTGCACTCTCCCGGTAATCCCTCGCTTTGTGCGCTTTATTAAACTTCCGTAATATATTTAAACGGGTTCAAATGCGCCGCCGTTTTCTTGGGCTAATTGTTCCGGACGCGATGCCTCCCGCGGAGCTGTAAATCGCCGCAATCTCGTCGGGAAGGCCGTAAATAAGGGTTTTACGACGCTCGCTCACGCCATACTGCAATTTTTCCCACCTATACGTGCTTTATGTTCCTGGAATGTAAAGTATCGACCCGGCCGTTAATCAGGACGCTTTGTTTTCGGCCGCGCGGATGAGGATGAAAGACTCGCGAAAGCGGGAAGCGCGGCGATTACTAATGGGAATTTAATGTTGTGCGCTCGGAAGTTATTACGCTGTGAAATAGAGAGGCATAATTTTTGGAGCAATTAGACATAATTTTCTACTAAATTTGTTCTATTGCCGACGACGTTTTTATACAAGCGATTTAAAAAATGTAAAATATTAGGCTTTGTCTTAAATTGACAGCTTCAGGTGTACTTAACAGATATCTAATAATAAATATGCAATAAAAAAAAAATCAGAAATTTCAGTAACAGCTAACCAATGCTTATCAATACAAAAAGTTAAGTGTTTGATCATCTCCCATATTTAATACTGAAAGTTTGTCAAATTTTCAGGAGAATTATTTTAAGGTGTACTGTACACGAATCTAATATCAAATTTGCAAATTATAAATTTTCAGAAATGTCAGTAACAGCTAACCAATACTTGTCAATGCAGAAAGTTAAGTGTCTGATTTTCTCCCCTATTTAGTACTGAAACTTTGTCAAATTTTTAGGAGAATTAGTTTCATGTATACTCTACACGAATCTAATATCAAATTTGCAAATTATAAATTTTCAGAAATTTCAGTAACAACTGACCCATACTTGTCAATGCAGAAAGTTAAGTGTTTGATTTTCTCCCCTATTTAGTACTGAAACTTTGTCAAATTTTCAGGAAAATTAGTTTCAGGTGTACTGTACATGAATTTAATATCAAATTTGTAAATTATAAATTTTCAGAAATTTCAGTAACACCTAACTAATACTTGTCAATGCAGAAAGTTAAGTGTTTGATTTTCTCCCCTATTTAATACTGAAACGTTGTGAAATTTTCAGGAAAATTAGTTTCAGGTGTATTGTACACGAATCTAATATCAAATTTGCAAATTATAAATTTTCATAAATTTCAGTAACAGCTAACCAATACTTGTCAATACAGAAAGTTAAGTGTTTGATTTTCTCCCATATTTAATACTGAAAGTTTGTCAAATTTTCAGGAGAATTAGTTTCAGGTATACTTTATACGAGTCTAATATCAAATTTGCAAATTATAAATTTTCAGAAATTTCAGTAACAGCTAACCAATACTTGTCAATGCAGAAAGTTAAGTGTTTGATTTTCTCCCCTATTTAGTACTGAAACTTTGGCAAATTTTCAGAAGAATTAACTTCAGGTGTACTGTACAGGAATCGAATATCAAATTTGCAAATTATAAATTTTTAGAAATTTCAGTAACAGCTACCAATACCTATCAATTCAGAAAGTTAAGTTTCGATTTTATCCCTTATTTAATACTAAAAGTTTATCAATTTTTCAGAAGAATTAGTTTCAGGTGTACTGTACACGAATCTAATATCAAATTTGCTAATTATAAATTTTCAGAAATTTCAGTAACAGCTAACCAATACTTGTCAATGCAGAAAGTTAAGTGTTTGATTTTCTCCCCTATTTAGTACTGAAACTTTGTTAAATTTTCAGGAGAATTAGTTTCAGGTGTACTGTACTCGAATCTAATATCAGATTTGCAAATTATAAATTTTCAGAAATTTCAGTAACAGGTAACCAATACTTGTCAATGCAAAAAGTTAAGTGTTTGATTTTCTCCTATATTTAATACTGAAAGTTTGTCAAATTTTCAGGAGAATTAGTTTTAGGTATACTGTACACGAATCTAATATCAAATTTGCAAATTATAAATTTTCAGAAATTTCAGTAACAGCTAACCAATACTTGTCAATGCAGAAAGTTAAGTGTTTGATTTTCTCCCCTATTTAGTACTGAAACTTTGTTAAATTTTCAGGAGAATTAGTTTCAGGTGTACTGTACTCGAATCTAATATCAGATTTGCAAATTATAAATTTTCAGAAATTTCAGTAACAGGTAACCAATACTTGTCAATGCAAAAAGTTAAGTGTTTGATTTTCTCCTATATTTAATACTGAAAGTTTGTCAAATTTTCAGGAGAATTAGTTTTAGGTATACTGTGCACGAATCTAATATCAAATTTGCAAATTATAAATTTTCAAAAATTGCAGTAACAGCTAACCAATACTTGTCAATGCAGAAAGTTAAGTGTTTGATTTTCTCCCCTATTTATTACTGAAACTTTGTCAAATTTACAGAAGAATTAGTTTTAGGTGTACTGTATACGAATCTAATATCAAATTTGCAAATTTCAAATTTTCAGAAATTTCAGTAACAGCTAACCAATACTTGTCAATGCAGAAAGTTTAAGTTTAGATTTTCTCCCTTATTTAATACTGAAAGTTTGTCAAATTTTCAGAAGAATTAGTTTCAGGTGTACTGTACATGAATCTAATATCAAATTTGCAAATTATAAATTTTCAGAAATTTCAGTAATAGCTAACCAATTCTTATCAATGCAAAAAGTTAAGTGTTTGATTTTCTCCCCTATTACGTACTGAAAGTTTGTCAAATTTTCAGGAGAATTAGGTTTAGGTGTACTGTATACGAATCTATTATCAAATTTGCAAATTATAAATTTTCAGAAATTTCAGTAACAGCTACCAATACCTGTCAATTCAGAAAGTTAAGTTTCGATTTTCGCCCTTATTTAATACTGAAAGTTTGTCAAATTTTCAGGAGAACTAGTTTCAGATATACTGTACACGAATGTAATATCAAATTTGCAAATTATAAATTTTCAGAAATGTTAGTAACAGCTAACCGATACATGTCATTGCAGAAAGATAAGTGTTTGATTTTCTCCGATATTTAATACTGCAACTTTGTCAAACTTTCAGGAGAATTAGCTTCAGGTGTACTGTACACGAATCTAATATCAAATTTGAAAATTATAAATTTTCAGAAATTTCAGTAACAGCTAACCAATACTTGTCAATGCAGAAAGTTAAGTGTTTAGTTTTCTCACTTATTTAGTACTGAAACTTTGTCAAATTTTCAGGAGAATTAGTTTCAGGTATACTGTACACGAATCTGATATAAAATTTGCAAATTATAAATTTTCAGAAATTTCAGTAACAGCCAAACAATACTTGTCAATGCTGAAAGTTAAGTGTTTAGTTTTCTCCCTTATTTAATACTGAAACTTTGTCAAATTTTCAGGAGAATTAGTTTCAGGTGTACTGTACACGAATCTAATATCAGATTTGCAAATTATAAATTTTCAGAAATTTCAGTAACAGCTAACCAATACTTGTCAATGCAGAAAGTTAAGTTTCGATTTACTCCCTTATTTAATATTGAAAGTTTGCCAAATTTTCAGGAGAATTAGTTTCAGGTATACTGTATACGAATCTAACATCAAATTTGCTAATTAAAAATTTTCAGAAATTTCAGTGACAGCTAACCAAAACTTGTCAATGCAAAAAGTTAAGTGTTTGATTTTCTCCCTTATTTAATACTGAAACTTTGTCAAATTTTCAGGAAAATTAGTTTCAGGTGTACTGTATACTAATTTAATATCAAACTTGCAAATAATAATTTTTCAGAAATTTCAGTAATAGCTAACCCATACTTATTAATGCAGGAAGTTAAGTGTTTGATTTTCTCCCTTATTTAATACTGAAACTTTGTCAAATTTTTATTAGTATTAGCTTTAAGTATACTAAACAGATATCTGATAATAAATATGCAATAAATAAGTTTTCAGAAATTTCAGTAGTACCTAACCGAGACTTGTCATTGCCGAAAGTTATATATTTGATTTTGTCACTTATTTATACTGCATCTTTGTTTAATTTTCAGGAAAATTAGCTTCAGGTATACTTAACAGATATCTGTAATAACTATGCAATAAATAATTTGCAAAATTAAACAAATTATGCAATTGCAGATTAAGATTTGACAAAATAATAGATTAAACAATTAATTTTCATTTCCATTACATAATCGATTATTAATTAATTTCTGCATCACCCTACAAACTACAATTATTGATATATAGTTGTATACACTTTATATTTGCGGTACTTACGACTGAACACATGCTGGAACAATTTAATTGCATTTATCGTTTTATCGAATTATGGAGTTTATAAAGCAATTTATCAGAATTACTCTGGCGATTTATTATGGCAATTTTTCAGAATGAAGGGATGATATAGCGTGTGCAATAAATCAGAATCAACGCTTAAATTGGCTTAGTTTCAATAAACATTTATACACAGCATACACAAAATTCGTTTTGTAGAACACAGACTCTATACATTTAGATTTAGATTTCATATTTATAAATTCGAACTCTGACAAATCTATCAGATTTAACAAATGACAGATGACAGATAGATGACAGATATATGACAGATGACAGATGACAGATGACAGATGACAGATGACAGATGACAGATGACAGATGACAGAAGACAGATAACAGATAACAAATGACAGATGAACAGATTGAACTGAAAGCTAAGACATACATTTAAATCTATCCTTTTTTTCATAGCAACTTCGATGGAAGTTTTTTTTAATTACTCGTTATAATTTTTGTTTTAGAATATTCATCATTACATTGTTCACTTGAACAATGCTACTTTTATCAATGCATACTTTTGTTTTCGCAATACACATTTTATCATTAAATTTATCAATATATGGTGTTTTACATGAAATTATTTGATCCTGTAGCATTTCATTTCACCATCTCGTCCCTCATCATCACTTAATCGTCAAAGCTGTGGGTCAAACTCCTTCATTCCGTCTGCACAAACAATTTACTCATCGAATCCTTCCATAAACTTTGATTAAAACTCCGCCTGTCGCAAAGTCACCGCCGTAACTTCCTCGCTGATTAATCGCAACCTAAGCCCCCCGGAAACCCGCGAATTTCGGAATAAATCTGCGCCCCCGTTTCGGCCTAATGATCCCCCAGACGTGCGCCCCCCTAATTATTGCTTCTTCGCAGGAGAGCCCCGTCCTGAAGCCGTCGAAGGCCGCCCAGGACAGGCCCGAGCTGAAGACGAACTTCGACGTCTCCAAGCTGCGCCAGCAGGCCAAGAAGGACGACATGCTCTTCAGGAAAGGTGAGCAACAAACTTCGCGTTAATTATGCCGCCGCCCCACGAGTGCTTTCCGGTTTCATCCGGGAGCGGCTCGATTGGGGGGAAGTTTGCGGGCGGAAAATGGCAAATTGAAATGTTGAGTGGTGGCGTGTAAGTGGTAAGTTTTCAGTTAAGCCTGAATTCGCGGTGATTCGTGGGGAAATCTATTTTTCCTTCCTGAAATGTACGCCCATATACTTCAGACATATCATCTGAATTCTAGATATTATTTGCAAGTATTAGTTCAAACTTCACATAATTAATAAGTTGACTTGAAACTATCGACATAAGCAATAATCGTAATATACCCCCATCTCTTGTTTTTCGCAATTTCAATTTGAAGTTAGAGGAGTAATATTGCACTAGCTAGGAATCGAAAAATATCGATATTACTATCGATAGTATCGATATCGTTGTAAATTTCACAGAAATAATCAAAAATTAGACACCAATAATTCAAAATTGGGCAACGAATAAAATTTCTATAGTGTACTCAAACTTTTTCCGTTTTATTTTAGAATGTTATTAGATACCATAGAAATTTTGTAACAATAATTGAAATTTTTGAATTAATAATTTAAATTATAGCTGAAATATAATTGTTATTATTGCACTTTTGACAGAATAATTCAAATTTTCGTAGAAATATTTGATGTTTTCAATTTAATGTTTCAATTTATATGAAAAATCTCTTCTTATTAATGTGGGGATTTAGAAGCGTTGGATTTTTTGTCACAGATTGCTGTTCACAAAGAAAAAGTCTGTTTGTACGATACTTGTATTTTTCTTTTCAAACATTTTTGCAAGAAAAAGTTAATGCAAATACTGAATCTATTATTTCAGACGTCATCATTATTAAAATTATATATTTCGAAAGGATGAAAGCCAGAAAATTGACAGATCTGTTATTATTTTGGAAAATAACTGAGTAAGAAATACAAATCATCAATCACTATTTCGATTTTTCCAAGTAATAGAAAATGATAATAATAGAAAATGACCTAATACCGTCAGAATTGATTGTAAAGTATATGTGTATTCCTAGGTGTGTACAGTGCATATATGTAGGAATAAACTTTTTCATCTTAAAGTTGAAAATGTAAGTATCAGAACTAACAGTTTTGATAAACACCTATATATATATATATATATATATATATATATATATATATATAACAACAACAAACAGTTTTAAACAACAAGTTAAATTTTTAACATATATTTTGCAAGTTTTGTATCCATTACAGTAAATAATTACTTAGTACATATTTGTTTACCCATATATCGATAGTTATTGATAGTAAGCCCTCAAACTATCGACAACTATCGATTGAGCCAACTATAAATATTTCTCGAACCCTAGTACAAACGTATTTAATACATTTATGGAATAAAAATTGTTATAACAAATTTTTGGTAGCACCATAATATTTCAATCTTCGCATAATTAACCAGTAGACTTTAAGGTATTAAAAAATGTAAAAATCAGAATATACCTCATCTTTAGTTTTTTCGCAATTTCAATTTAAAGTTAGAGAAGCAATATTATGGCAACTTGTATAGTATATTTTTCGAATAAATTTTTTTTAAACAAATTTTTATAATTAATGCCATAAATTTCAAACTTCGCATAATTGATCAGTAGACTTTAAGGTATTAAAAAATGCAAAAATCAGAATATACCCTATGTCTATTTTTTGCAATTTCAATTTGAAGTTAGAGAAGCAATATTGTGCCAACTTGTTTAGTACATGTTTTGAATAATTTTTTTTTTAACAAATTTTTTTAGTAATGCCATCAATTTCAGACTTCGCATTATCAATCAGTAGGTTTTAAGGTATTAAAAAATGCAAAAATCAGAATATACCCCATCTCTTGTTTTTTCGCAATTTCAATTTGAAATTACAAGAGCAAATGTGTTTGGCATATTTTTTGAATACAAATTTTTTAAACAAATTTTTACTAGTGCTATAAACTTCAAACATCGTATATTCGATTAGTAGGCTTTAAGGTATTAAAAAATGTAAAAATGAGAAAATATCCCGTCTCTAGTTTTTTCGCAATTTCAATTTGAAGTTAGAGGAGCAATATTGTGCAAATGTGTTTAGTACATTTTTTTGAATCAGAATTTTTGTAATAAATTTTTAGTAGTGCCATAAACTTCAAACTTCGTGTAATCTATCAATAGACTTTAAACTATTATAAAATGCAAAAATCAGAATATACCCCATCTCTAGTTTTTTCGCAATTTCAATTTGAAATTTCAAGAGCAAACGTGTGTGGCATATTTTTTGAATCAAAATTTTTATAACAAATTTTTAGTAGTGCCATAAACTTCAAACTTCGCGTAACCAATCAATAGACTTTAAACTATTAAAAAATGCAAAAATCAGAATATACCCCTTCTCTAGTTTTTTTCGCAATTTCAATTTGAAATTACAGGAGAATACGTGTTTAGCCCATTTTTTGAATCAGAATTTTTATAATAAACTTTTAGTAGTACCATAAACTTCAAACTTCGGATAACTGATCAGTATACTTTAAACTATTAAAAAATGCAAAAATCAGAATTTACCCCATCTCTAGTTTTTTTGGAATTTCAATTTGAAGTTATAGGAGCAATATTATACAAACGTGTACATTTTTTGAATAAAATTTTTATAACAAATTTTTAGTAGTGCTATAAATTTCAAACTTCGCACAATCAATCAGTTTACTTTGTACCATTAAAAAATGCAAAAATCGGATTATACCCCATCTCTAGTTTTTTTGCAATTTCAATTTGAAATTAGAGGAGCAATATTATGCCAACTTGTTTAGCACATTTTTTGAATATTTTTTTTATAACAAATTTTTAGTAGTGCCATATATTTCAAACTTTGCATAGTCGATAAGTAGATTATAAGGTATTAAATAATGCAAAAATCAGAATATACCCTATTTCTAGTTTTTTTGCAATTCCAATTTGAAGTTAGAGGAGCAAAATTGTGCCAACTTCTTTAATATATTTTTGAATAATTTTTTTTTTAACAAATTTCAAGTAGTGACATAAATTTCAAACTTCGCATAATCAATGAGTAGACTTTAAACTATTAAAAAATGCAAAAATCAGAATATACCCCGTCTCTAGTTTTTTCGGATTTTCCATTTGAAATTACAAAAGCAAACGTGTTTGGCATATTTTTTGAATCAATATTTTTATAACAAATTTTTAAGTAGTGCCATAAATTTGAAACTTTGCATAGTCCATTAGTAGATTTTAAGGTATTAAAAAATGCAAAAATCAGAATATACCCCATCTCTAGTTTTTTCGCAATTTCAATTTGAAGTTAGAGGAGCAATATTGTACAAAGGTGTTTGGCACATTTTTTGAATAACATTTTTATAGCAAATTTTTAGTAGCACCATAAATGTCAAACTTCGCATAATCAATGAGTAGACTTAATACTATTAAAAAATGCAAAAATTAGAATATACCCCATCTCTAGTTTTTTCACAATTTCAATTTGAAGTTACAAGAGCAAACGTGTTTGGCATATTTTTTTAATAAAAAAAATTTTAACAAATTTTTAGTTGTGCCATAAATTTCAAACTTCGCAGAATCGATCAGTAGACTTTAAGGTATTAAAAATGCAAAAATTAGAATATACCTCATCTCTAGTTTTTTCATAATTTCAATTTGAAGTTACAGGAGCAATATTGTGCGAACGCCTTTGGCACATTTTTATAATAAAAAAATTTTAACAAATTTTTACTAGTCCCATAAATTTCAAACTTTGCAGAATCGATCAATAGACTTTAGGGTATTAAAAAATGCAAAAATCAGAATATACCCCATCTCTAGTTTTTTTGCAATTTCAATTTGAAGTTAGAGGAGCAATATTGTGCAAACGTGTTTAGCACATATTTTGAATAAAAAAATTTTTAACAAATTTTTAGTAATGCCATAAGTTTCAAACTTCGCATAATCAATCTTTAAGCTTTAAGCTATTAAAAAATACAAAAATCAGAATATACCCCATCTCTAGTTTTTTTCAAAATTTCACTTTGAAGTTAGAGGGGCAATATTCTACAAACGTGTTTAGCACTTTTTTTAAAAAAATTTTTTTTCAAAAATTGTTATTAGTGCCATAAATTTCTCACTTTGTATACTCGATGAGTAGATTTTAAACTATTAAAAAATGCAAAAATCAGAATATACCCCGTCTCTAGTTTTTTCGCAATTTCAATTTGGATGCTGTTTCTTAAAGTTTTCGTACATAAATGATGAAAACTCAAAAACTAGCGTATCAATATCAATGCATTTTTTTACCAACATAAACTGATATACTGACATTCGATCTATGAAATTTAATAAATATCCAATAAGAGGCAATTGAGTTATATCAACTTTTGTTTTTAAATATCAAATATTAGATCTATTTTAAGTGTTCTTTCAATTAGGCTCTGATTTGAATAACGATATATAAAAAAGCACCGTATCAAAATTAATCTAATTTATTTTTGCTGCGGAGTAATATGCTGATATCAAATGGGCGCAATTACATTCAAATCCAATGGCGGCTTCTTGAGATATCGTTCCCCAAACTGTTATTTGTTTTATACATTTGTTTTAAAGTATCGAATATTCAATGCTGTTTTTTTCCAATTTTTCATACATAAATAATGGAAACTGAAAAACTAGGGTATTAATGTAAATGCATTTTTTGCCAAAATAAACTGATATACTGATATTCGATGTATGAAATTAAATAAATATCCAATGAGAGGTACTTGACTTACATCAATTTTTGTTTGAAAATATCGAATATTATAACAATTTGAGTGTTTCTCCAATTAAGCTCTTATTTATATAAAGATATCTCCAAAATCACCGGATCAATATCAATGTAATTTATTGCTACTAAAGCGTGATATACTGATATTTAATGGGTGTAATTGCATTAACATCCAATGAGTTATTCTTGTGATATTTGTTTGAAAATATCGAATAATAAAAGACTTTCCAATTTTTCATGCATATATAATGTAATCTCAAAAATTAGCGTATCAATATAAATGCAACTTGTTGCTATTATAAACAGATCTACTGTTATTTGATATTTGCAGTTTAATAAATATCCAATGAGATGTTCTTGAGTTATATCAATTTTTGTTTGAAAATATCGAATATATTGACTATTTTAAGTGTTTCTAAAATTATTCTTCTTATTTTTATAACGATACCTCTAAAAGCACTGTATCAATATCAATGTAATTTATTGCTAGTATAGCGTGATGTACTGATATCTAATTGGTGTTATTGCTTTTACATCCAATAAGGTATTATTGAGATATTTGTTTGAACGTTTCTAATGTTCAAAGACTTTTTCCAATTTTTCATACATAAATAATGGAATCTCAAAAATTTTTAGTAGCACCATAATATTTCAAACTTCACATATTTCACCAGTAGACTTTAAGGTATTAAAAAATGCAAAAATCAGAATATACCCCATCTCTAGTTTTTTTGCAATTTGAAGTTGAAGTTAAAGAAGCAATATTGTGCAAACGTGTTTAGCACATTTTTTGAATTAGAATTTTTTCACAAATTTTTAGTAGTGCCATAAATTTCAAACTTCGCATAATAATAATAAAGAATATTTATTAGCAAATAACGCTACATAATATACAAAATTTCAACAAAAACAACAAAAGAAAACACAATCAATCCGTATACTTTATACTATTACAAAATGCAAAAATCAGAATATACCCCTTCTCTAGTTTTTTCGCAATTTGAAGTTGAAGTTAGAGAAGCAATATTGTGCAAACGTATTTAGCACATTTTTTGAATAAAAATTTTTGTAACAAATTTTTAGTAGCACCATAAATTTCAAACTTCGCGTAATCAATCAATATACTTTAAACTATTAAAAACTGCTAAAATCAGAATATACACCATCTCTAGTTTTTTTGCAATTTCAATTTAAAGTTACAAGAGCAAACGTGTTTGGCATATTTTTTGAATAAATTTTTTTTAATCAAATTTTTAGTTATGCCATAAATTTCAAACTTCGTATAATCAATAAGTATACTTTATACTATTAAAAAATGCAAAAATCAGAATATACCCCATCTCTAGTTTTTTCGCAATTTCAATTTGAAGTTACACGAGCAAACGTGTTGGGCATATTTTTTTAAACAAAATTTGTATAACAACTTTTTATTAGTGCCATAAATTTCAAACTTTGCATAGTCAATTAGTAGACTTTAAGATATTAAAAAATATAAAAATCAGAATATACCCCATCTCTAGTTTTTTCGCAATTTGAAGTTGAAGTTGGAGGAGCAATATTGTGCAAACGTGTTTAGCACATTTCTTGAATAATATTTTTTTTAACAAACATTGAGTAGTGCCATAAATTTTAAACTTCGTATAATCAATCAGTATACTTTATGCTATTAAAAAATGCAAAAATCAGAATATACCCCATCTCTAAACTTTTCGCAATTCTAATTTGAAATTACAAGAGCAAATGTGTTTGGCATATTTCTTGAATACAAATTTTTATTAGAAAATTTTAGTAGCGCCATAAATGTCATACTTCGCATAATCAATCAGTAGGCTTTAAACTATTAAAAAATGCAAAAATCAGAATATACTCCATCTCTAGTTTTTTCGCAATTTCAATTTGAAGTTACAAGAGCAAACGTGTATGGCATATATTTTGAATTAAAAAAAATTTAACAAATTTTTAGTTGTGCTATAAATTTCAAACTTCGCATAATCAATCAGTATACCTTAAATAATTAAAAAATGCAAAAATTAGAATATACCCCATTTCTAGTTATTTTGCAATTTCAATTTGAAGTTACAAGAGCTAACGTGTTTGCCATATTTTTTGAATAATTTTTTTTTTAACAAAGTTTTCGTAGTGCAGTAAATTTCAAACTTGGCATAATTGATCAGTAGGCTTTAAGTTATTAAAAAATGCGAAAATCAGAATATACCCCATCTCTACTTTTTTCGCAATTTCTATTTGAAGTTAGAAGAGCAATATTGTGAAAACGTGTTTAGAACATTTTTGAATAAAAAAAAACTTTATCAAATTTTTAGTAGTGCCATAAATTTCAAATTTCGCAAAATCGATTAGAAGACTTTAAGGTATTAAAAAATGCAAAAATCAGAATATACCCCATGTCTAGTTTTTTTGCAATTTTAATTTGAAATTAGAGGAGCAATATTGTGCCAACTTGTTTAGCACATTTTTTGAATAAATTTTTTTTAACAAACTTTGAGTAGTGCCATACATTTAAAACTTCGCATAATCAATCAGTATACTTTATACTATTAAAAAATGCAAAACTCAGAACATACCCCACCACTAGTTTTTTCGCAATTTCAATTTGAAGTTAGAGGAGCAATATTGTGCAAACGTGCTTAGCACATTTTTTGAATACAATTTTTTTTAACAAACTTTTAGTAGTGCCATAAATTTAAAACTTCGCATAGCTGATTAGTAGACTTTAAGGTATTAAAAAATGCAAAAATCAGAATGTACCTAATCTCTAGCTTTTTCGCAATTTCCATTTGAAAATTGGTAAAATTGGCGCCTCCACCATTAAAAATAAAATTGTGCCGTATAAATTTAAGTTCATTCATATGTGAATTTTTGCATATTAATTAGCTCCACGTTATTGCAAATGAACCCAAAGCGAGCAGCGCATTGATCATCGATTCGCATTGCGCGAATTCTCGGGGCAATAATTAACAAAGGCGCGATATGCACTGAAAAACACGCACAATAACTCGGCCAATTTAAAAAACCGAGAGCGGCAGCGAAATTGCCCTCCTTTCACCGTAAACACTGATAACCCTCGGCCGGTGATAATTCACAATTAAAAGCTGCGCTCCCTCATGCAAATCCGTGGGGACGATAATCGCCCAGGCAAATGTCAGTGCACTTCCAGTTGTTGGGCGTTATTAAATCGCCACTGCTAGCAACAAAGCGGCTGATATGGTAATTTGATGGGCGCAATCGGGCATCAGTCTCCCTGCAGATTCCGGGGATTCCGCGCGAGACCTGCATCTGCAATGTTAATTAGGGATCGCCTAATTTTGCAGCACACGATCGAATGGAGGCGAAACGGTCCGCAACGGACGACATATGAAGGGAATTGTGTAATTTATGGCATGCGGTTTAATCAGGGTCTTGATTAAAGTGGCGCAGGATCCCCCGTAGGGTCGACAATTCTAATTAAAATATCTGCGATTATACAGTCTCCACGGATTCAGTTCACTATAAGAGAAACTAATATATTTTTGATTTTTGGAAAAAACTTCGTTCACTGAGAAATGAGACCGGTTTCGACATGGTGGGTCTCATCTGTCTAGTGCCAGCACCACTAGTAAATCAATTTCGCTACGAGATGGCATTGACATGCTTCTCTCATTCACAGATAAATTTTTCCTATTGTGAAGCTTTTTCCAAATGTGCTACGCTATTTTTATCATTTTAATACTTATAATGTAATACCTATCAAATCCTGCCATTTCACAAATGTGCAGATAAATAATATATTGTATCATATACTCGGTGTATAACTGCCACAGGAAAACGTATGAATCTTTGACTGGGTCGCATATAAAACGCCACTCCAGGCAGTAAAGCACGGGGCAAAAGCGTGCTATTATTCCCCACGGTTATTGCGTTTGATAACGTTTTCAGGTGACGCCTCCGCTGCCTGAATTCGCCCCCGTGTGGGATTAAGTATGCATGCAATGCGACAAAATATAGAAAACCGCGTCTGGAATTTTTAATATCGCACGTCTGGCGCGATGTCTGTCGCCTGCGTTGTTCCTAAGGCATTACCATAATCCGAAGATATTTACACGAAGAAATAATAACAAAATCCGCCTCCTACATGACTTTAAATTGGCCAGAGAGTTTATTTGTTTTTAAGGCTTTACCATAATCGAAGAACAAATGAAAACAAAATATGCCTCCTACGCAACCTTAAATTGGGCAGAGAATTTATTTGTTCTTAAGACATAATCATAATCAAAAATATTTATTTAATTTTATGCTGATAGCTACCGTTTAGATTTTTAGGTGATGAACACACGATGAGCAAACAATAACAAAAGAATATAAGAAATCACCCACGTTTACGTGGTTGTGAGATCCATGCTATGCTGTTGCAATGATAAAATGCCCGAAGTAGTGAAATCATTGATTAATAATAATAATAATTGATTAATGGTATTATAATCAATGGTGAAATTTTCTCAGTAGTTTTCTTTCACCACGAAATTGTTCTTTCAAAAAATAACAAAATATACCTCTGACTATGCCTTATATTCGACAGAGAGTACAATTGGAAAAATTCTGCCCCTTAAATTTTCATGATTGTGGGGGTAAGTTGTAAATCTTCAGCTGTTAAGTGCCTCTTGGATAGGTGGATTACAGGGGCGCGATTTAATGGATTTATAGGCACACTCATGGCATTAGTGGTGGATTATTTAATGGTCTCAACGAGTGTAATCAGTATTTATAATTAATGCTTTTATTTTCACAGTTAAACAATAGTTTATACAGAAAAATACAAATATCTACTAAGAGGTAATTGACTTATATCAATTTTTGTTTGAAAATATCGAATATTATAACAATTTGAGTGTTCTTCCAAATAGGCTCTTATTTGAATAACGATATCTAAATAAACACCATATCAATATTAATGTAATTTATTCCTGCTCTACAATGATATACTGATATTAAATGGGCGCAATTACATTCAAATCCAATGACGGCTTCTTGAGATATCGTTCCCCAAACGATATTTGTCTTAAAATATCGAATATTCAATGTTGTTTTTTGAAGTTTTCATACATAAATAATGGAAACTCAAAAACTAGCGTATCAATATCAATGCAATTTTTTTCCAATATAAACTGATATACTGATATTCGATGTATGAAATTTAATAAATATCCAATGAGAGGTACTTGACTTATATCAATTTTTGTTTAAAAATATCAAATATTATAACAATTTGAGTTTTCTTCCAAATAGGCTCTTATTTGAATAACGATATCTAAAAAAGCACCGTATCAATATTAATGTAATTTATTACTGCTATAGAGTGATATACTGATATTAAGTTAGCGCAATTACATTTAAATCCAATGAGGGATTCTTGAGATATAGTTCCCCAAACGATATTTGTTTTAAGATATCGAATATTTAATGCTGTTTTTTTGAAGTTTTTATACATAAATAATGGAAACTCAAAAACTAGCGTATCAATGGCAATGCAATTTTTGGCAATATAAACTCATATACTGATATTGGATGTATGAAATTTAATAACTATCCAATAAGAGGTAGTTGACTTATATCAATTTTTGTTTGAAAATATCAAATATTATAAAATGTTTAGTGTTTTTCCAAATTGGCTCTTATTTGAATAACAATATCTTAAAAAGCACCGTATCAATATTAATGTAATTTATTGCTGCTGTAGAGTGATATACTGGTATTAAATAGGCGCAATTATATTAAAATCCAATGACGGATTCTTGAGATAACATTGCCCAAACGATATTTGTTTAAAAATATCGAATATTTAGTGCTGTTTTTTGAAGTTTTCATACATAAATAATGATAACTCAAAAACTAGCGTATCAATGTCAATGCATTTTTTTGCCAATATAAACTCATATACTGATATTCGATGTATGAAATTTAATAAATATCCAATGACAGGTACATGACTTATATCAATTTTTGTTTGAAAATATCGAATATTATAACAATTTCAGTGTTTTTCCAAATTGGCTCTTATTTGAATAACGATATCTAAAAAATCACCGTAGCAATATTAATGTAATTTATTGCTGCTGTAGACTGATATACTGATATTAAATGGGCGCAATTATATTCAAATCCAATGACGGATTCTTGAGATATCGTTCCCCAAACGATATTTATTTTAAAATATGCTGTTTTTTGAAGTTTTCATACATAAGTAATGGAAACTCAAAAACTAGTGTATCAATATCAATGCAATTTTTTGCCAATATAAACTCATATACTGATATTCGATGTATGAAATTTAATAAATATCCAATGAGAGGTACTTGACTTATATAAATTTTTGTTTGAAAATATCGAATATTATAACAATTTGAGTGTTCTTCCAAATAGGCTCTTATTTGAATAACGATATCTAAAAAAACACCGTATCAATATTAATGTAATTTATTGCTGCTGTCGAGTGATATACTGATATTAAGTGGGCGCAATTACATTCAAATCCAATGAAGGATTCTTGAGATATCGTTCCCCAAACGATGATTGTTTTAAAATATCGAATATTTAATTCTGTTTTTTGAAGTTTTCATACATAAATAATGTATACTCAAAAACTAGCGTATCAATGTTAATGCAATTTGTTGCCAATATAAACTCATATACTGATATTCTATGTATGAAATTTAATAAATATCCAATGAGAAGTACTTGACTTATATCAATTTTTGTTTGAAAATATCGAATATTATAACAATTGTGAGTGTTCTTCCAAATAGGCTCTTATTTGAATAACGATATCTAAAAAAACACCGTATGAATATTGATGCAATTTATTGTTGCTGTAGAGTGATATACTAATATTAAATGGGCGGAATTACATTCAAATCCAATGACGAATTCTTGAGATATCGTTCCCCTAACGATATTTGATTTAAAATATCGAATATTTAATGCTGTTTTTTGAAGTTTTCATACATAAATAATGGAAACTCAAAAACTAGCGTATCAATGTCAATGCACTTTTTTGCAAATATAATCTCATACACTTATATTTGATGTATGAAATTTAATAAACATCCAATGAGAGGTACTTAACTTATATTAATTTTTGTTTCAAAATATCGAATATTATAACAATTTCAGTGTTCTTCCAATTAGGCTCTTATTTGAAAAACGATATCTAAAAAACCACCGTATCAATATTAATGTAATTTATTCCTACTATAGCGTGATATACTGATATTTGATGCGTGTAATTGCATTTAAATCCAATGAGGCATTCTTGAGATATTTGTTTGGAAATATCGAATCTAATGGGCGTTTATAGAGATATTCAGATTTTAGGGCTTTAGTATTCAGCATCTCTCATTTTCTCTCACTTAAATACAGATATCTCTAGAACTGGCGTATCAATATTCATGCAATTTAGTACTGATATTAAGTAATATACTAGTGCACAATGTGCGTAATTTAATCAAAATCCAATGACGGATTCTTGAGATATTTTAATATTTGTTTGTTATTCTATACTTTGGTATTATTTTAAATCTTTCTCCGATTCGCCTCATATTTAAATAATGATATCTCAAAAACCACCGTATCAATATAAATGTAATTTATTATAGATATTGCACGATATACTATTGTTACATGGAAATAAATTAATTGGTATCTAATGGGCGTTTATAGAGATATTCAGATTTTAGTGCTTTAGTATTCAGTATCTCTCATTTTCTCACACTTAAATACAGATATCTCCAAAACTGGCGTATCAATATAAATGCACTTTATTACTGATATTAAGTAATATACTAGTGCACAATGTACGAAATTTAATCAATATCCAAAGATGGATTCTTGAGATATTTTAATATTCGTTTGTTATTCTATACTTTGGTATTATTTTAAATCTTTCTCCGATTCGCCTCATATTTAATTAACTATATCTTAAGAACCAGCGTATCAATACGAATATAATTTATCAAAGATATTGCACGATTATTTTCGCTAAAGTTTATCTCTTGGATAAATTTTATGCAGGAGAGTAGATCGATCACCTGAGGTGAAGTTTTAACATCGAATTTCTTCGGAAAATCTCCACTTTCCGCATGTTCTTAACTTAAACAACCTACGTCGACTTGATATGCTGGAGCTCGAACTATCTTCACGCTGGCATACTTTGCATACTCTTGATGCTACACTTCATAGGGGGACCTGCGAGAGTCATGCCATCGTCCGCCCGAACTTTCCACCGCCGCGTTTAATTATTCAACAGGTCCTCGGCTCAAGCAAACTGCCACCCTCAAATTACTTTGCCCGCGCAGATACAGTGATTGATCCCGCAATTAATCGCCGGCGGTGGCGATTAAAAAGCCGGCGGCGTGATTTTTACCCTCCCCGGACCAGATATGAATATTAAGAGGCTTTTAAGCGGACGTTATTCAAATTCGCCCCCAATCGATCGCATGGTAACGGGGGGCCACCGCCGCCCCCGCACGTGTTGAATGCGCAATTGCGGGGCCCTCGCAGGTGGGAATCGTTCAGCGCGGAGGCGGCGCCTGGGGCGCGAATTTCGTAAAGATTTATGCATAGGAAGAAAATAAAGGCACAAAGAAACACAGGGTAAATATAAAACAAAGCGAAAAAGGGAGGTGGAAGTTAATATTATAGTAGTAAACGATGAATAATGCAGCAGGATTTTAAATCCTGCACACACTTTAAAAGAAAATTATTTTCAATAATAACACATAAATTATAGGCATTAAAAAAAAGTTGAAATAGCTGTGAGTTTATAACTCAACTTTCAGCCAATTAAAAGTATTTTAAAGATAAATTATTTTCAATAATAATACAACTTGTATGCAACGTATGCAACTTGTATGTCGTCCGTGAAACCAAACACAGTGCACTTTTACTGAAAATGAGATTTCAGCGCCATACACTTATTAGCAGATAGTTGTTCTTGATCTTAGTTGATCTCTGATGTGATTACACATTTACCACGTATTTGTAATAAAAAAATTTATAACAAATTTAATAAACTTTTAATAGCATCATACATTTCAAACTTCAAATTACCAATAAGCAGACTTGAAACTATTTAAAAATGCAAAATCAGAATATACCCCATCTCTAGTTTATTGGCAATCTCAATTTGAATATAGAAGTGTAATATTGTACAAATGTGTTTTACTCATTTTTAGAATAAAAATGTTTGTAAAAAATATGGAATATTAAACAAATATTAAAATATCTCAAGAATCATTGCATATTAATTTAATTGCGCACATTATGCACTGGTATATCACTTAATATCAGTAATAAATTTCGTTAATATTGATACGCCAGTTATAGAGATATCTGTATTTAAGTATGAGAAAATGAGACATAGAGTAGATCAGCTAATAAAATTAAACGTTTGCACTAAAATCTAAATATCTCCAGTAACGCTCATTAGATACCAATTTATTTATACCTGTCTAAGTCTAGTCTATTGTGAAATATCTATAATAAATTTAATTCTTATTTATACGGTGGTTTTTGAGATATCGTTATTTAAATATGAGCCTAATCAGAAAAAGGTATAAATATCAAATATTAAAAATGAAAATTAAAATATCTCAAGTATCCATCATTGGATATTGATTAAATTGCAAACATTATGCACTAGTACATCACTTAATATCAGTACTAAATTGCATTAATATTGATACGCCAGTTATAAAGATATCTGTATTTGAGCATGACAAAATGAGACATGCACTAGATCAGCTAGTAAAATTTGCACAAAATCACTAATAAATTAGACGTTTGCACTAAAATCTAAATATCTCTATAAACCCCCATTAGATACCAATTTATTTATACCCATATGATACTAGTATATCATGAAATATCTGTAATAAATTACATTCATAATGACACGGTGGTGTTTGAGATATTCTTATTTAAATATGAGGTTAATCAGAGAAAGATTTAAATATCAAATATCAACAATGAATATTAAAATATCTCATGTATCCATCAATGGATATTAAATAAATTGCACACATTATGCACCAGTATATCACTTAATATCAGTAATAAATTGTATTAATATTGATACGCCAGTTATAGAGATATCTGTATTTGAGTATGAGAAAATGAAACTTGATAAGCTAATAAAATTAGCCGTTTGCACTAAAATCTAAATATCTGCAGTAACGCTCATTAGATATCAATTTAATTGTACCCATATAAAACTATTATATTGTGCATTATGTGTAATAAATTACATTCAAATTGATTAGGTGGTTTTTGAGAAATCGTTATTTAAATATGAGCCTAAGCGGAGAAATATTTAAAATAATACCAAAGTATAGTATAACAAACGAATATTAAAATTTCTCAAGAATCCATCATTGGATATTGATTAAATTACGCACATTGTCTACTAGTGTATCACTTAATATTAGTAATAAATTGCATAAATATTGATACGCCAGTTCTAGAGATATTTGTATTTAAGTGTGAGAAAATGAGAGATACTGAATACTAAAGCACTAAAATTTGAATATCTCTATAAACGCCCATTAGATACCAAATAATTTATTTCCATGTAACACTAGTATATCATGCAATATTTGTAACAAATTCCATTTGTATTGATACGGTGGTTTTTGAGATATCATTATTTAAATATGACGCGAATCGGAGAAAGATATAAAATAATACCAAAGTATAGAATAACAAACAAATATTAAAATATCTCAAGAAT
Organism: Othius punctulatus; assembly: GCA_951805005.1. Classification (NCBI taxonomy): domain Eukaryota; kingdom Metazoa; phylum Arthropoda; class Insecta; order Coleoptera; family Staphylinidae; genus Othius; species Othius punctulatus. Next base: position 3,077,761 of record OX638143.1, on the reverse strand, counting down.
CCATCATTGGATATTAATTAAATTACGCACATTGTGCATTGGTATATCACTTAATATTATTAATAAATTTCATTAATATTGATACGCCAGTTCTAGAGATATCTGTATTTAAATGTGAGAAAATGAGAGCACTAATATCTCTATAAACGCCCATAAGATACCAATTACTTTGTTTTTATGTAACACTAGTATATCGTGCAATATCTGTAATAAATCCCATTTGTATTGATACGGTGGTTTTTGATATATCATTATTAAAATATGAGGCGAATCGAAGAAAGATTTAAAATAATGCCAAAGTATAGAATAACAAACGAATATTAAAATATCTCAAGAATCCATCATTGGATATTGATTAAATTGCAAACATTATGCACTAGTACATCACTTAATATCAGTAATAAATTGTATTAATATTGATACGCCAGTTATAAAGATATCTGTATTTAAGTATGAGAAAATGATAAATGCACTAGATTAGCTAATAAAGTTTGCACTAAATCACTAATAAATTAGACGTTTGCACTAAAATCTAAATATCTCTAGAAACGTCCATTAGATACCAATTTAATTATACTCATGTAATACTAGTATATCATGAAATATCTCTAATAAATTACATTCATATTGACACGGTGGTGTTTGAGATATCGTTATTTAATTATGAGGCTAATCAGAGAAATATATAAATATCGAATATCAACAATGAAAATTAAAATATCTCAGGAATGCATCATTGGATATTGATTAAATTGCGCACATTGTGTACTGGTATATCACTCAATATCAGTAATAAATTGCGATAATATTGATACGCCAGTTATAAAGATATCTGTATTTGAGCATGAGAAAATGAGACATGCACTAGATCAGCTAGTAAAATTTGCACAAAATCACTAATAAATTAGACTTTTGCACTAAAATCTAAATATCTCTATAAACCCCCATTAGATTCCAATTTAAATATACTCATATGATACTAGTATATCATGAAATATCTGTAATAAATTACATTCATATTGACATGGTGGTGTTTGAGATATCGTTATTTAATTATGTGGCTAATCAGAGAAAGATATCTATATTGAATATCAACAATGAAAATTAAAATATCTCAAGAGTCAATTATTGGATATTGATTAAATTGCACACATTATGCACTAGTATATCATTTAATATCAGTAATAAATTGCATTAATATTGACACGCCAGTTATAGAGATATCTGTATTTAAGTGTGAGAAAATGAAACTTGATAAGCTAATAAATTAGCCGTTTGCACTAAAATCTAAATATCTCCAGTAACGCTCATTAGATATCAATTTAATTGTACCCATATAAAACTATTATATTATGCATTATGTGTAGTAAATTACATTCAAATTGATTAGGTGGTTTTTGAGAAATCGTTATTTAAATATGAGGCTAAGCGGAGAAATATTTAAAATAATACCAAAGTATAGTATAACAAACGAATATTAAAATTTCTCAAGAATCCATCATTGGATATTAATTAAATTGCGCACGTTGTATACTAGTATATCACTTAATATCAGTAATAAATTGCATTAATATTGATACGCCAGTTCTAGAGATATCTGTATTAAAGTGTGAGAAAATGAGAGGTACTGAAAACTAAAGCACTAAAATCTGAATATCTCTGTAAACGCTTATTAGATACCAATTACTTTATTTCCATGTAACACTAGTATATCGTGCAATATCTGTAATAAATTCCATTTGTATTGATACGCTGGTTTTTGAGATATCATTATTTAAATGTGAGACTAATCAGAGAAAGATGTAAATATCGAATATCAACAATGAAAATTAAAATATCTCAAGAATCCATCATTGGATATTGATTAAATTACGCAATTTGTGTACTTGTATATCGCTTAATATCAGTAATAAATTGCATTCGTATTGATACGCCAGTTCTAGAGATATCTGTATTTAAGTGTCAGAAAATGAGAAATACTGAATACTAAAGCACCAAAATCTGAATATCTCTATAAACGCCCATTAGATACCTATTACTTTATTTTCATGTAACACTAGTATAACGTGCAATATTTGTAATAAATCCCATTTGTATTGATACGGTGGTTTTTGAGATATCATTATTTAAATATGAGGCGACTCGGAGAAAGATTTAAAATAATACTAAAGTATAGAATAACAAACGAATATTAAAATATCTCAAGAATCCATAATTGGATATTGATTAAATTACGCACGTTGTATACTAGTATATCACTTAATATCAGTAATAAATTGCATTAATATTGATACGCCAGTTCTAGAGATATCTGTATTTAAGTGTGAGAAAATGAGAGATACTGAATACTATGGCCCAAAAGTCTGAAAATCTCTATAAACGCCCATTAGATAGCAATTATTTTATTTCCATGTAACACTAGTATATCGTGCAATATCTGTAATAAATTCCACTTGTATTGATACGGAGGTTTTTGAGATATAATTATTTAAATATGACGCGAATCGGAGAAAGATTTAAAATAATACCAAAGTATAGAATAACAAACGTTTATTAAAATATCTCAATAATCCATCATTGGATATTGATTAAATTACGCACACTCTGTACAAGTATATCACTTAATATCAGTAATAAATTGCATTAATATTGATACGCCAGTTCTAGAGATATCTGTATTTAAGTGTGAGAAAATGGGAGATACTAAAGCACTAAAATCCGAATATCTCTGTAAACGCCCATTAGATACCAATTACTTTATTTTCATGTAACACTAGCATATCGTGCAATATCTGTAATAAATTCCATTTGTATTGATACGGTGGTTTTTGAGATATCATTATTTAAATATGAGGCGAATCGGAGAAAGATATACCAAAGTATAGAATAACAAACGAAATTTAAAATATCTCAAGAATCCATCATTGGATATTGATTAAATTACGCACCTTGTGTACTAGTATATCATTTAATATCAGTAATAACTTGCATTAATATTGATACGCCAGTTCTAAAGATATCTGTATTAAAATGTGAGAAAATGAAAGATACTGAATACTAAAGCACTAAAATGTAAATATCTTTATAAACGCCTATTAGATATCAATTACTTTATTTCCATGTAACACTAGTATATCGTGAAATATCTGTAATAAATCCCATTGGTATTGATACGGTGGTTTTTGAGATATCATTATTTAAATATGAGGCGAATCGGAGAATGATTTAAAATAATACCAAGTAAAGAATAACAAACGAAAATTAAAATATCTCAAGAATCCATCATTGGATATTGATTAAATTACGCACATTGTATACTAGTATACCACTTCATATCAGTAATAACTTGCATTAATATTGATACGCCAGTTCTAGAGATATATGTATTTAAGTGCGAGAAAATGAGAGATACTGAATAGTAAAGCACTAAAATCTAAATTTATGTGATTAAAAACATTAAAAAAATTGCCTTTGTGAGTTTAGCTGTATGAAATTAATATGTAAACATGTATATTTGTAAACGATGGTATAAGCCAGTTGTCACTTAAATTACTATTAATGGTGTTACAGTGTGTAAATGTATTATTTAATTGGGTCTATGAAAGCAGAGTGGAGGTTGGCGAGGGTTGGATCATATACGTCCTCCACCATTTCTGTAATCACGTTCAGCAGGGTAATCTTCGTGATTGCGATTAGTTTATCGCAACGAATTGCCGCCTCAGGGGCCTTGCATAGTTCTCATTTAGCAGTTTTAGTATCACGTTGGCAGGGTTATGATTTAAAGTCGATGAAGTTTGCAATTTCCGGTATGAAATAAGTGCGTAAATATTTATGTAAGAAAACTATTGCTTGAAATTTGTGGTAGTTAATTTGCTGCTGGAAGGAGTAAAGTGTGTAAATAAATTATGTAATTGAGTCTGTGAAGTCGGGAGTGGAGGGTGGCGAGGCCAAAACGCAGACGTCCCGGCGCCTCCACCATTTCGCCCCTCAGCCTCGTGCTTCTTTTATCGTGATGGATTGCCGCCCCCGGGGCTTGCGTGGGCGGCAATGCGTTCCCGATACATCACGGGGGAAACTCATCCCGAAGATGACGCGTTTATCACGCGTGCACATCGGGAATCGTGCTGCCCCTAATGGTAATAAACGAGCGAAGACGCGATGCCCGGATTACCATCCGAATGGGGACATCCGTCATGTTTTTTCGCTCCCTCGGGATCCTCTTCCTTCTGCCACCCCCACGGAGTCCTGCGCCTTTGTGCCGTCGGTCGCCCGTATTTGTCCTGAATAATTGAGGCGAGATTTACGGGCGGCTGATTACGCGCGGTATTTTCCCGGTTCTTCCTCTGGACGCGCGCCTGGAAGAGCCGGGATTTAAATTTAAAGCCGCGGGCTCGTGTCTGCAGAGCCCCGGAAGTCCGGGAGCGTAATTTTACGGCCCCCCTTTCTGGGGCACAAAAGCGTTCGATCGCGTTCGACGTTGATCCGCAAACACCGAGATCCTGGGGGTTGTAAATCGCGCTTCATTTTCCCCATTAATATTTCAACCCGTCCGCAATTTCTTCCGTTAATGCGCGGCTTGTTTACGCCCCAAACACCGGAAGTCGTCGCCCGGAAGCGCCCGGAGACTTCCGGCTTCTGCCATATTTACTCTGAGCACATAAAAGCTGTCTGGGGTTTTGCAGCCGAGCAGGACGTCCCGACGGCGAAGCTGCAGCCATCGCAGCCTGAAGAGGAGTACGACGAGCTCCTGGAGCGCCTGAGGGTGGCCGACTTCCTCTACACCGAGTACTCCCTGGAGGAGGTGATATACCAGCTCGCCAAGGTGATGTTCACCCAGAGCCTGACCAGGGGCAGCGCAGAGGCGCAGCAGGCCCTCCAGAAGTTCACCACGTTCCTGGAAACCGAGGCCGACCAGGGGCACATATCGAGATCCCTGGAGAAGAAAGTGCTGGGTACGTACATTTATCCCAAGCAAATTACACTGGCCTCCAAATTAAAATTAAAAATTTGACTGGAAAAGAGGGGGATGTTTTCCAAATAATTTACGTGCGTAGAATTCAAATTTACCACCAGAATTGGTGAATTGGTGACTAATGAAAAATACAAAAATCTGAAAATACGCTAAATCGAGTTTTCCCACACTTTTCATTTCAAAATTTATCAACAGCAATATTCAATTTCACTATTCGGTTGCCCCAGTCCAAAACCTTGTATACCAGTATTATAAACTTGATTTTAAAACAATTATTTCTTAAATACTGTATACTTGTAGCCGTTACTTTGTGGAACATGGTAAATAGAATGAAATAAAACAATTTTACTTTGTTGCTTCCACTAACACATTTATTTTACAAAAAATATATATTTTTTGTAAAATAAATGTGTTAGTGGAAGCAACAAAGTAAAATTGTTTTATTTCATTCAATTATTTCTTACTATTTTTATAAATATTTCATGCTAAATTGCTCCCATTACTGCTGAATATAAATAATTATGAAGTCTGCCTCTTAAATATTCGGCTTTCAAAGTTGTCCCTAAAACTTGCAGACGTAAAAAATAACAGGGTGGTGTCTCCGAAGTAAATATGAGGCCGGGGGAAAGTTTTTTTTTTGTCCGAGGGGTAGATTTTCGTCTTTATGCGACGGTACGTAAATCTTTTATTCAAAGCCGGAGCGGGTGCATTTAAAACCGCCGCCTCCACGGCAACTAAACGGCAGTTTCGGGGAGTTTTCCGCCCCTCGTAAAAACGCAACCGCGGTTTTTGATGAAAAAATAATAGAATATATTAAAGTCTGGGCGAATCGGTGAGTTAAATTATTCACCCCTTCAAAAATGTCATAAGATGTTTCAAAATAGTTTATATCAAATGAAAACGTCGTTGTCCAATCCTTCAAACCTTCTATAAAAGGAGAAAAGAAAGGAAAAACTTTGGAAAATTTATTTCTCCAAATTTTATCCTTAGCCTTTTTTTAGCCTTAATTTTATCCAAATTTCCTCAATGATTATTATATTTTATCCTTAATTTTATCCAAATTTTCTCAATGGTTTTAATCAAAAATTTGGATACGTATTCTAGACAATTAAAGATAATGGCAAATACAAAAACCTGATTTTGAAAACCAAAAATATCTCAAATTCTATAAGAAACTATAAGTATAACTATAAAAAAAATTGCATATTTTCACGTAAGCGCCAAAAATGGTGTGTATTATATCTAATGCACATATTAAAAGTTAAAAATTTTGTTACAATTCTTGAAAATATCCAATTTTTTATCAAATATATACGAATATATACCCAATATTTACATTTTATGATATTTCTTAAGAAATTTAGCAAATATTGATGAAATTGTGTGTTTTATATTTGATGCACATACTAAAAGTTAAAATAATTGTTACAATTCTTGTAGATATCCAAATTTTTATCAAATATATACGACTATGTACTCAATCTTTACATTTTATTATATTTTTAAATAAATTTAGCAAATATTGATAATAATATTAATAATATTTATTGTGTTTAGAAGTATACAGCATACACAAGTGAAACCGATGAAAACCCCTTAAATTTCATAAATTTATTTAGTATGTTTACCAAAAACTCCTAACTTAATTATATTTCCATGAGAAAATTGCAAATTTTAATGAAAACATCAAGAACTGTATAAATTTGTCTAATTCAAATAATAAAATTACTAAAATTCTAAATATATACGAATATATATATACCCAATCTTTACATTTTATGATTTTTCTTAAGAAATTTAGCAAATATTAATGATAATAATAATTATTATAATAATATTTATTGTGTTTAGAAGTATACACAAGTCAAACCGATGAAAACCCCGTAAATTTCTTAAATTTATTTAGTGTATATACCAAAAAAATTAAACTTAATTATATTTCCATGAAAAAATTGCAAATTTTTATGAAATCATCAAGAACTTTAGAAATTTGTCTGATTCAAATACTAAATATATACGAATATATACCCAATCTTTACATTTTATGATTTTTCTTAAGAAATTTAGCAAATATTGATGATAATAATAATAATTTTAATAGTACTTATTGTGTTTAGAAGTATACATAAGTCAAACCGATGAAAACCCCGTAAATTTCATAAATTTATTTAGTGTACATACTAAAAAATTTAAACTTAATTATATTCCCATGAGAAAATTGCAATTTTTTATGAAAACATCAAGAACTTTAGAAATTAGTCTCATTCAAATACTAAATATATACGGATATATACCCAATCTTTACATTTTATGATTTTTCTTAAGAAATTTAGCAGATATTGATGATAATAATAATAATTATAATAGTACTTATTGTGTTTAGAAGTATACATAAGTCAAACCGATGAAAACCCTGTAAATTTCATAAATTTATTTAGTGTATATACCAAAACAGTTAAACTTAATTATATTTCCATGAGAAAATTGCAAATTTTAATAAAAACATCAAGACTTTTGGAAACTTGCCTCATTCAAATACCAAAATTTCAGGATTTCTCGGCTGTTTCTTAAGAAATCTTCAATTTTTTTATGAAAATGTCAAAACCATAATAATTTTTCATAATGTAGATACTAACATTTTATAATAAAGAACTTAACAAATCAGTAGTGTTATGGCAAAACATGCTATCTGCCTTTCTTGTCAAAATGCACTTTTTGGCATTAAATGGCCACAAATAAAGTATACTTTAAGTATGAATGAACAAATATCTTCGTATTTGATCATTATTTATTACCTTTGTATTATAAATAACTATGGCAATGAGACATGGTAACCTACATTCACAATTATAAATGCAAAACTGTATTTGCTTTTCTGTAAAATAACAAAAATGGCAGATAATATGTTTTGCCATAACACTACTTAAGTATTCTACATACATAATTAAGGTTAGTGAAAAATACAAAAATCTGAAAATGCGCTATATCGAGTTTTCCCACAGTTTTCATTTCAAAATGTATCAATAGCAGTTCTTATTTGCTCAATATTCTCATTCAATAGCAAGTTCTTCTTGCATATACTTTTGATTTTTTTTTTCAACTTACCCTCGATAAATTTTTGTCAAAATTTTTATACGGACTCTACATTCATATGTTAAGTGAAAATTGCAAATATGTGGAAATACATCTTTCCTAGTTTGTTCAGAATTTTTATTTGAAAATCGATAGTATTGCTAAATAAAGTTATTTTCAGCTGAAGTTATATTTACCCAAGAATTCCTCTATGGATTAATTACCAAACTTGCAAACATCTTCTACATAATCAAATCTATGGAAAACGCCAAAAATATGAAAATGTCTAGTTTTTCCGTAATTTTCGATAAAAAATCTGGAAAGCTGAAAAAATAAGGCTTCAGTAGAAAGATCCTAAAGCCTTATTTGTTTGCAAATTCCCTCAATTATTTTAAGCAAAAATTTGGATACGTATTCTACACAATTAAAGATAATTAAAAGTACAAAAACCTGAAAGTACGTCATTTCTAGTTTTTCCACAATTTTCATTCCAAAATTAATCAACAGCAGTATTCAATTTCTTGTATACACTTTTGATTTTTTTTCCCAAACTTTTCCTTGATACATTTTTGGCAAAATTTTTATACGGACTCTACATTCATCTCTTAAGTAAAAAATGCAAAAATCTGGAAATACGTCATTCCTAGTTTCTTCAGAATTTTTATTTGAAAGTCGATAATATTGTTAAATAAAGTTATTTTCAGCTGAAGTTACATTTTCCCAAGAATCCCTCTATGAATGATTTACAAAACTGGCAAACATTTTCTACACAATCAAATCTATCGAAAACGCCAAAAATATGAAAACACGTAATTACTAGTTTTCGCACAATTTTCGTTTAAAAATCTAGAACTTTAAATCATTGATTTATTTCGGATCTTTCTACTTAGGCCTTATTTTTTTGCAAATTCCATCAGATTTTAACCAAAAATGTTGGTACGTATTATACACAATTAAAGCTAATGAAAAATACAAAAACCTGAAAATACGTCATTTCTAGTTTTTCCACAATTTTCATTCCAAAATTAATCAACAGCAATATTCAATTTCTTGTATATACTTTTTTTCCCCAACTTTCCCTTGATAAATTTTTGTCAAATTTTTTATACGGACTCTACATTCATATGTTAAGTAAAAAATGTAATTATCTGGAAATACATCATTCCTAGTTTCTTCAGAATTTTTATTTGAAAATCGATAATATTGCTAAATAAAATTATTTTCAACTGAAGTTATATTTTTCCAAGAATCCCTCTATGAATTAATTCTAAAATTTGCAAACATGTTCTACAGAATCAAATCTATCGAAAAAGCCAAAAATATGAAAACACGTAATTACTAGTTTTTGCACAATTTTCGTTTAATAGTCTGGCACTTTAAATCATTGATTTATGAATTAATTATAAAAATTGCAAACATTTTCTACACCTTCAAATCTATCGAAAACGCCAAAATATGAAAATGTCTAGTTTTTCCGTAATTTTCGATTACTAAAAATCTGGAAATCTGGAAAAACAAGGCTAAAGTAGAAAGATCCTAAATATATCATTGATTTATTTAGGATCTTTCTACTTTAGCCTTATTTTTTTGCAAAATCCCTCTGATTTTTACCAAAAATTTGTATACGTATTCTACACAATTACCGCTAATGAAAAATACAAAAACCTGAAAATCCGTCATTTCAAGCTTTTCCAGAATTTTCATTCCAAAATTAATCAACAGCAGTATTCAATTTCTTGTATACACTTTTGATTTTTTTCCCCAACTTTTCCTTGATAAATATTTGTCAAAATTTTTATACGGACTCTACATTCTTATGTTAAGTGAAAAATATAAAAATCTGGAAATACGTCATTCCTAGTTTCTTCAGAATATTTATTTGAAAATCGATAATATTGCTGAATAAAGTTATTTTCAGCTGAAGTTACATTTTCCCAAGAATCCCTCTATAAATGAATTGCAAAATTTCCAAACATCTTCTACACAATCAAATCTATGAAAACGCCAAAAATATGAGAACACGTAATTTCTAGTTTTTCTACAATTCCCGTTCCAAAATCTTGAACTTTAAATCATTGATTTATTTAGTATCTTCCTACTAAAGCCTTATTTGTTTGGAAATTCCCTCAATGATTTTAACCAAATATTTGGATACGTATTCTACACAAGTAAAGATAATGAAAAATACGAAAACCTGAAAATACAGTATTTCCAGTTCTTCTACAATTTTCGTTAAAAGATGTATGCTATTATCACGTTCCATTTTAAGTTATATTTTGCAAATACTGTTTTATGGATTGTTACAAAAATTTATTTTCGGATTCTGCATTTATTTGATGACTTATATATGTACCATTTCTCGTGTATGAGATAATTATTTTCGTGTAACTTAATAAAATATGTCCAGCTTAAATGCAAGGAAAGATAAATCCTACCCCAAATCCTGCTGGCTGCAGGAAGGGAAAAGGTCTGGCGGTAACTCTATTGCGTTCCAGACGTCCTCATCGCCTCCCTGACGGACACCCTGAACGAGCACCCCGAGCTGGGGGTGGGCGAGGCGCCGCCCCCGCAGCAGGCCGACGGCCAGAGCGTCCTGCGCCAGATCCTGAGGATGAGCCCGGAGGACAAGGCGGCGGTGCAGGCCGCCCTGGGGCCCTACAAGGACCAGGGCAGGGGGGCCCCCATGGACCTGCAGTCGCTGCACGCCGCCGTCGACGTGCAGCTGAAGGACAAGGTCCGAGCGCCCCTCGGCCTCGGCAAGTACAAGACAATACGCTAGGCGGTCGCCGCCCCCAACCACCCCCAACAAGAGACGCGACCGGCATCCTGATTTTTTCGGGCCCCCTTGGTTTTCCACGGCATATATTCGACTATTTTGCGTTCCAGTCTCATCCTCCCACCCCCCAATTAGCTGCACGCCACGCGTGCAACTTACTTAAAAGTCTGGGATAGAATAAAATATAAATTATATTATTATATACAAACTGAAATTATAATAGTGTTGATGTTGATTCGTAACAAATTATATTACCATACTTTATTCTGATTCCGTTTTGGCGTTTTAAAGGAACTGAAATTATCATGTAGAAACAACGTACCTTCCTAGGGCTTTTATAAAAAAAAATTGTAGGACAACGATCCTCAACATCCCCATAATATTATCTCGAATATTGAAAATATGTTAATATTAAACACTAAGTAATACTGATACACTACACCAAGTAAAGTTTCACTAAATAGTACTACACTAAGTACTGATAATAACAGCAGCATTAGTGACGTTTAACACCAATTATCGTCTGCAAATTGGACCTTCATTCACTTGGACACACCTCGAAAAAACATTACTACTGTTTGGTACAGTAATTGAAAATTGATTACGAGTAATTGAAAACTGACCCTCAAAATTCGTCCTTTTGCACTACACCTAATGAACATGAGGGTGGTTAATTAAAAATTTACTTACGTTTGCGTTATTATACGTTTTGTAACATATTTTCAATATTTGATGGAGTCCAATTCCTAGGAATGTGCCTGATTGTACCTAGCGTTATCGTTTGTGTTTGTATAGGTTGATCCATTGATTCCTTATTATATTTATACGAGACATAAGAGAAACATGAACGGTGCAGCTAAATGTAAATGTATATATAAATACTGTACTAACAAAAAATGAAAACTAACCTATTGATATGATTATTTTTTTTGTGCAAACCACCTTAACCCAAATAAATCCTGTTATCTATTCAAAAGCACTAAAGGTAATAAAGAGAAACAGCAATAAAACACAACAATAATAAAAAAGTATTGAGAAGTTATAACAATTTTTGAAAACAATTTTTGAATCAACTGTAAAACAATTGAATCCATGAGTGAAAGAACAGAGTACAAAGTAGCCATTTTAAGAATATCAACATAAACTACTTATTTATATAAAAAATTACTCGTTTTTTGATATTTTAATACATTGTTGAGTTACAGTCTTTGAACTCCTTTATAAACTAGTATAATTAGAGTAACAAAACATATACAAAAGAACATATTTGCAAGATATGATATAAACATGTGCTGTTATTTCACTCAATTTCAAGAAAACCAAATAGTTGTTACTGTTTTTATTACTTTTGTGACAAATATTGATTAACAAAGTGATTGAACAAAAAATAAAGTTATCCTTAGTTCTTCCTAATAACTTTCCAACAAATAATGTGGGCATATAAAGCCAAATCCTCTCCAGATATATAGTGCATAACTTTCTTAATGTCTACCATATTTGCTTCATTTATTGGGACAGTTTATAGATATGCTTTATCCTTAGGAAGTTGGGGATTAACATTTAGCTTTATTAACTTAAACCCTTAAAAAACACAGCCAAATATATAAGAAATGAGATGTGCATCTGCTGTTCTTCCATCGATTGATGTCAAGGTATTTATATTTATTTGGCTTAGTTCCTAGTTCAAAACATTGTTCTTTCACTCAGCGATTTAATTTCATTTAATTTTTATACCAATGAGACGTTTTATAAGTGATATAAGTGATATAAGTGATATAAGTAAGTGTTTTATAATTTAAACAAAAATGTACCAAGTTAGATGATTTTAATTTAAATATTTATACACTCGCAGTTTAAATAAGTAAGTAGTCTAGAAGTAAAAGGGTTTAAGTGCATGTTTGGTACTTCTGAGATAAACGGCTTTAAAGTTAACTTGAATTTCAAAATTTCAGGAATAAGTTTAGAAAACAGTGTTAATATTTTAGGCTTAGGTTTAGACTAAAATATTAACACAGTTTTCTAAATTTATTCCTGGAATCTTGAAATGCAAGTCAACTTTAAAACCATTTATCTCAGAACTACCAAAAATGCACTTACACCCTTTTACTTCTAGATATCTCCATTTCTAGGGTATGAATATCACCACAAGTTATTACTGATATTGAAGAACATATTGATAATGACTCGATGTAATTTAATTAATATTTAATGCAGGATTCTTCTGATAATAATTTATTTGTACACTTCAGGTAGTCTCCAAACTGCCACATACTTAAAAACCTATTACTCAAAAACTAGCGTATAAATATCAACACAATTTATTACTGATATTGAAGAACATGTTAATAATGACTCTATGTAATTTAATTAATATTTAATGCAGGATTCTTCTGATAATAATTTATTTGTACACTTCAGGTAGTCTCCAAACTGCCTCATACTTAAACACCTATTACTCAAAAACTAGCGTATCAATATCAACACAATTTATTACTGATATTGAAGAACATGTTAGTAATGACTCTATATAATTTAATTAATATTTAATGCATTATTCTTCTGATAATAATTTTTTTTGTACACTTCAGGTAGTCTCCAAACTGCCTCGTACTTAAACACCTATTACTCACAAACTAGCGTATCAATATCAATATATCAATACAATTTATTACTGATATTGAAGAACATGTTAGTAATGACTCTATATAATTTAATTCATATTTAATGCAGGATTCTTCTGATAATAATTTATTTGTACACTTCAGGTAGTCTCCAAACTGCCTCATACTTAAAAACCTATTACTCAAAAACTAGCGTATAAATATCAACACAATTTATTACTGATATTGAAGAACATATTAGTAATGACTCTATATAATTTAATTAATATTTAATGCATTATTCTTCGATAATATTTTTTTTTTGTACACTTCAGGTAGTCTCCAAACTTCCTCATACTTAAAAACCTATTACTCAAAAACTAGCGTATCAATATCAACACAATTTATTACTGATATTTAAAAACATGTTAATAATGACTCTATATAATTTAATTAATATTGAATGCAGGATTCTTCTGATAATAATTTATTTGTACACTTCAGGTAGTCTCCAAACTACCTCATACTTAAACACCTGTTATTCAAAAACTAGCGTATCAATATCAACACAATTTATTACTGATATTGAAGAATATGTTAATAATGACTCTATATAATTTAATTAATATTTAATGCAGGATTCTTCTGATAATAATTTATTTGTACACTTCAGGTGGTCTCCAAACTGCCTCATACTTAAACACCTATTACTCAAAAACTAGCGTATCAATATTAATCAATTTTATTTCCAATATTACGTGGTGTATTGGTATTAAGTATGTATTTTTTAGTTACGATCCAATGTGGCATTCTTGAGATATTTGCTGTTAACAGAGTATGCAAGTTATAAGTGCATACTTGGTTGCCTACGTATTCAAATGGAGGGCGATGCCAGCGCAGAAACCGGTGAACTTTATACGTATGATTTTACCTTTAATATTTTGATAAACCGATTGCGTGGAGATTATGGGGCATGTTTTTAATTACGTATAGCACCATTTGTAGTCAAAAATATTGTACCGATATCGATTTATAACGCAATTAAAAGTGCACCAAAATCTAGGCAACTTAATATACATAAAGGGCCAAGTTTTTTATGTTTTTTTTAATTTGAACTGAGGTAGCAGTCCGATAGATTTTTCTCTCATGAATCCAAAACTGTAAGAAAAAATTGGTTCCGATGCGTAATAACGCCAAAAATGATTATTTACGAAAACGCAAATTTCAAAATGCTTATTTGAGTGTAACAATATCAGGGAATTGATAGATTTTATCCAATTGAATCGGAATCTGTAATTAGCTCTTTCCCTCAGTTACTTAACACCATCAGAAAAACTAAAATAAGATTATACTAGTAGAATCCGAATCTGCGATTACTTTTGTTCGGTATTCTCTGTATTTGAATTAACTCGATAAATTTTAATTGATCTATTTACTAGAATAGAGTATAGTTCGCTTTCATTCAGTATTCGGTGAATGCAGTATAAATGGATAACGTTGTACCGAACATGTAAATAAACTATTGTGAGCTTATATGTTACGACCCCATAGTAAATAATAATAATCCGGGTGGACCACCGATAAGATTGTTATTGTCCAATAGTCCCAGGAATTTGTCAAGCAATGAGATACACAATAAAACAGTATTTGATGATATTTTTAGTAACAATATCTTTGTAATAACCAAAAGTAATTATTTTAAAACACAATACAGTATACCCCTAAATAATCTAAATATGTATAATAATTTTATTATCATAGCTACAAATTGCTATTTTTAAGATTACACCTGCATAATTAAAGGATACGTTCCTTCGCCTAGGTTGCTCTGAAGATGAGACGACTTGATAAATGAATACATAATCATGCAACTTCAAGCAACTTTGAGTAAATGAACAGATCTAATGTAATAAAAGTGATTCAAATATCAATTTTAATAGGTTCTTTTATAAGACAATTCAATATGCAGTTCAGCATCGATAATCTGAACAAATTGGAACCGAACAAGGTTCAGATTATCAAATCGTACTGCTAAATAGTTGAAAATATGAGTATTTGATACAAGAAATAAAATACCTTCATACCTGAACTCAAAAACAATATGTTTCTGTAAATTCAAAACTAAAATTTAAATTATTATAAAAAAAATACATATATAAGGCAGATACACAACTTCAGTTAGTGATTTCATTGATCGCTTAGAATTCAATCTTGCAGTGCAGTTACATTTTTGCACACATTCTTCACTTAGTAACCCTCTTAATTTTCTAATTTTTCTTGTCCACTAAACGTTCGGATTACCGGGATTCAGATTATCGCTGCTCTACTGTTCTTTCATTTTGATCACACACTGATATTATTATCAGCAGTTATATTTATTAATAATTGATGAATTATTAGTACAATACTCAGACTAAAGAGTATAGACATTAATTACTGATAACACCAAAGATGAACAATGATGTAATTTTAAAATCGTTATCATATGTAATTAAAACATCGCATCAGCAAACAAAATGTATAATTTTAATTGCCAGTGATGCCCATTGTTAAAACTTAATTAAAATGCAGTAAAAATGTTAAAATACAGTAAGGGCTTGTTAATGTAACAATATGTGAACTGAGTTAAAAATTAAAACATTAATAATTATCATAAACTGACATAATGAATACATGTTTCTATGAAAACAATCCCTAATATAGATATAATTGATAGATCTAAGAAGATTTAAAGTAACTAACAAGTCCTTCAATGATTAATTAACATAGCAAAAATTTAACGAGAAGAAATTTTACAATAACTATAACATCCTCAACAAGTTATTAATTCTAGATATATGTGTCAGAACCATGCCTTATGAATATATAATTGATGAATTATCAGTGATATGTAGAAATTAATATGTAGAAAATTAAGAACATCAAATAATATATAACGAAGTAATTATAAAATCGTAACAATTTGTAGTTAAAGCGTCACAATTGCAAAACTATTATACATTTTTAATTGCTTGATACACCCATTGCTGCTGTATCATTTGTAACCATTTGTATGGCTTTAGCACCCCAGCTATTGAATTAAGTATCAACTGTATCGTCGGCCTCGGCTGGGCAGCTTCGCTGAAGTGTGGCAATGCTTCAGGGATTAAATTGCTGCAGCGATAAGTATTTTAATGCATCATGGTCCTGGTACCTAAACAGATAAAAACAATAATTACACCCTGAACAAGTTGGTAATTCTAGATGTATGTGTTAGAACTATGCCTTATGAATATATAATACATGAATTATCAGTAAAAATTAAAAAGTTAACATATGAATTACTGACAACATCAAACAATATATAACGAAGTGATTATAAAATCGTAACAATTTGTAGTTAAAGCGTCACTGTTGCAAAACTAATATAAATTTTCAAATGCTAGTTACACCCATTGCTAATTTTTCATTTGTAACCATTTGTATGGGTTAAGCACCCCATCAGGTATCTATTGAATTAAGTATCAACTGTATCATAGGCCTCGGCTGCGCATCTTCGCTGAAGCGTGGCATTGCTTCAGGGATGAATTTGCTGCAGCGATAAGTATTTTAATGCATCATAGTCCAAGTACCTAAACAGATAAAAACAATAATTACATCCTCAACAAGTTGGTAATTCTAGATGTATGTCTTAGAACTATGCCTTATGTATATATAATTGATGAATTACCAATATTACAATTCGTTATCAAGAATCTTTCTTGTATTTTCATTATTACCATTGTTCCTGCGTTCATAAGCAATGTTTTCAGGCAATCTCCTACATTTGCAAGCTCACTGACCTACAGTATTTGGCCCAGAAATTGCCACCATTAGCATACAGCTCTAGGGCACATCCCTCGGAGTCATCTTAGCGTTTTAATAGTCTCTTTATGGTGGCCGCTGTATCACTATCCACGCAGTTACATTTTTCAGGACGGTTGATACCAATTGTTGTAACACTGCTTTCCTTTTTGGTGACAATACCTGGAAACATGTATATTGAATCAGTAGGACTGAAAACTCACACGATGCAGACAAATATCGTTTCGCTAATTAATAGTAAAGCAGATAATTTTGTGGTTGTACAGACTAATGATCAATTAATTTAATACTTATACAACTTACTAATAGTGCTTAACGCAATCTTTCCGGGGTATTTCGGGATTCTTAAGGTGTTTTTCATTAGTGTTCATGTTATTATTTTGAAATCAGGTTAGACTTTAACTTTGCAAACTCGATGACAAATTACTCATTTAATATAAATAACTGATACTGCATTCAACTCTAATCTAGTAAATACACCAATTAAACGTACTGAGTTCATTCAAACACTTTCATTCTAACGTAAATCAATAAAAAACAGAATTATATTACAGTTATAGGCAACCAAAACCATCACAAGTGTTTGCTTGGCTGCCTACTTATCAAGTGGAAGGCGATGACAGCGCAGAAACTGGTGAACTTTATACCTATGATTTAAACTTTAATATTTTGACAAACCGATTGCGTGGGGAGATTGGGGCACGTTTTTTAGTACGTATAGCACCATTTGTAGTCAATAATATTGTGCGGATAGCGATTTATAAGCAGTTAAAGTGTGTTTAAATTCAGGCAACCAAATGTACGCCTAATAGGCAACCAAATTTACAGCTGGTAAAATGCTAGTTCAGCTAGTTTGCCGCTAGATGTCGCTGCTAAATTTAATTTAAATTTTTGTTATCCGTTTATTAAGTTATTATATCAAATACAGCAAAACGAAGTACATATTCGGCTTCAGCAGGGCACATTTTATTAGTGTGGTGTATTAATTTATCCTCAGCCGTCCAAACAGTGCCTTCTTCGAATAATATTTTTCGTTTTATTTTACTTTTTTCGACGTTATTAAGCAACGTATATTCAAAGTAATTGCAGATACAGATTCAGGAGATCAAAATCCATTGCTTCCCTAATATAGTTTTCCGGAAATAACCGAAATAAACATTTGAAAAATGTATGCGTTTTTGAAAATATTATTTTATGACGTTACTATGCATTTCCGCGTAAAATTTCTTACAGATTCAGATTCAGAAGAGAAATATCTGTCACAATGTTATCTCAGATCAATTCACAAAAGAAGTCAGCCAATATGTCTCTTGTTAATTTTCTTACTTGATGTTATAATCTTATGTACATTTACTTAGTTTGGATATTTTTTGCACTACTATTATTAGATTCTAAACCTGCAAATACACCACAATAAAAGCTTAATGCTATGCCTGCGGTTTTGTTGACTAGCTAATACTCTCACTACCATCTAATTCTTGCTCATTAACATTATCATACCTCATCGGTTGTCCGTGGTTCCTAAAATAATTGGGGTCACAATTAGAGCTCTTCTCTTCTGAAGCTATTTGTGTATTGTTTAAATAATCAATTAGTAATGAATATGATCATGAATGTTCTCCACAAAATCTATTTGTGTTAGTTAATTTTGTTACAAACGCCTGAAAGAGTTTGTTGCATTGTAAGAGTTGTTTAATTTAAGACCATAAATAGAAATAAAAGGTTCATTGGTATATAATTGTTCAATTTTAGTCGCCTAGAAGGAAACCCCGACGAGTCCAGATAAATAGAAATAGAGAGAACAAGTTCACTGCCGGTGGCTTTCACAACAGCCAAGGTGATGTTAGCCAACACCTTTTATAAGAGCCAAACACCTCGCCTGTTTCGATGCTGAAAAAATAGCCGGGACACCAGTAGTCTTAGCTTTGAAAGCGTGGCACCGAATGTGTTAATGCACAAAACACGAAAAATCTTTTTTGAGCAAAGTAAATAATTAAATTTTTGTATTAAGATTACTATTCATACTGCAAAATGACCAATTCAAAACCAGTTCATGTAATCAGACTGGCCAAAGTCTTTGAAAATTTGTTAGTAAATTGTAAATGTAACTGGTCCGATTTTGCTTTTAAGCAACTAATTTATAACATTCGTCATTGTGTCATATGTGTAAATGCATTTATTTGATTAAGTTATACATAGTTATAAAACCCTCCAGTTGGTATTACAATGTTCAAAACTTATACATGGTGGAAAACAATCAACTAATCCCACACTCATCCTGCGAACGTCACTTCACAGACACCCCCAAGTCGACGACCACAGGAGCGTCGTCCTCATCATCAGACCCCAAATGAGTGAAGTCCCAGCAGTAATTTTCGGTGAGGTCGTGCCTGAACCGCTCCGCTTTGGACTTCAGTCTACCGTCCACATCGCACTCTGACACGGACCGGAAGAGCTCGCGCAGCTTCACGTAAACAAAGTTATTGTTGGACACTATGTCCGCCAGGAACTCCTCGGGGATCTCCCGGATCTGCACCTCGAGCACGCTGAGCAGCGCGTCGTAGACGCCCCTGTACTTCTTGATCGCACGCTCGCAGGAGCACAACAGCCCTACGAGCTTCTTCCAGTGCTCGAACGCTTCCAGGCTGTGGCCGACCAGGAAGCAAATGTATGCGAATTCTGATTCGCCAATTATATCAATTGGGCTAAAAGAAAAATAGTTTTATCAGTATAGTTAAATTTGAGAGAGAATATATGTTTATTAATAATTATTCAAATTCTTATTCATATCCAAATTTGAGAGAAAATATGTTTGTTAATAATTATTAATAATAATAATAAAATATGTTTAATAATCTACAATAGATAATATTATAATAACTATGAAATGTTAAATTGAATGTTGACTGTTAAATTAATTAAAAATTACATCTTACTTTATATAGTTGGAAATCATAACGTCCAAAGTGTAGGTAGAATCTAAGCTGTGCTGAGTAATTTCAGCCCCAGTAGCGCCCTCAGGATAATTTCTGTCAGGGAACGGTGTCAATCGTAGATCCGTCCCTGCTAAAGGCTTCAAGTGGGGCAGCAAGTTGGCCTCAATATCATCTGACGAGCTTAGCCGCGTCCGTTTTGTGATTTTGCTTGTGGAGGGTTCCGATTTATCTGCCCTCGGCCTCTCTGTGTCACTGCACGACAGCAGTTCCAAGGCGGAACGCACAACACCCGTCTCTGGTGAGAGCCTCTCGGCTAACTGGTCTGCAATAATATTTATATAATAACTTAATATAATACTAAGCAGTAATGTAGTTTGATGTAATTATGCCATGATATAAATAATAAAACGTATACTAATGATAGCGTAGTATAAGAAATAAAGTTGTTTACGGTACCTGTAACGTGGGTCGTTAGGCTCTTCCACTTATTGAGCGCGTCGTATGGGTAGGGGCCAAGGAACTTGTCGAGGGCCTGGATGTTGTCCTTGAGGCCCACTATGACGTCCTCGGCAACCTCCTCGGCGCTCATCTCACCAGCCCCTTCATTCCAGCCGCGCACTAGCACCTCGGACTTCCGGAAGTTGTGGAAGAAGCCGGTGCGCGGCGCCGTCTCCCCGAACTCACCCACAGCGCTGAAGAAGATGTAGTGCAGGCCCGGTGGGATCATCTTGACGCCCCTGAAGTTCTCCCCGGTGTTCCAGGACTTCATGTCGATGCCGAACTCAGTGCCCTCCGGGACGTTCAGGAAGATAAACGTGCCTCCGTCGACAAGGAGCTTCCTGGCTGTCTGCTGATCCATGCCTTTAGCCCCCAATTTAGGTGAGGAAGTTAAAGGTTATGTTAGGATCATAGGTTTTCATGGGGCTTTTCCCCGGAATTAAGGGTTCACTTTGCAGATACCTTAATAACAACTTTACTAAATAATTTTTGTGTTTATTGAAGCGTTTAAAACATAGTTTAGAATGCAATTGTGTTGAATATACCACTGTATGTTGTTGTCACCATGCCCAGATGAAAACTTGGTTAAAAAAATTAATGAGCCGGCAAAATTTTAAGCATTAGAAAGATTTCATGTTAATTTTCAACCTATATAACAAAGAATACTATACAATAATCAGGCGAGTGGTACAAGGGATGTGGTTCAAATACACAAGTACTTTGCCTAGTCGTTAATGTTTAAGTACTTGTTATTTCAATGCAATTTAATTGCGATGCATCTGAATGATCAATTTAGGTCTTAATATGTGATTATTTCTTGTATTATCATTTAAATTACAAGTTGTAGTGAAAAAATTCAAACTTGTAATATTGATTCGGCCATCTTGTTGAGTGTGTGAGGATTCAAAATGAGACATAATTATTCTGTTTGCGTCAAGTTTATTTCAATAATTTTTGCTTAATAGTAATTAAAGTAACAAATTTAATGTGCTAATTATGTATATGCGACAATCGTTATGGTTTCAACGCAACACGTGTAAAGTGACAGAAGAACGGAGACAAACGAAACGAACGAAAAGTAACTGAATCCAGGTAAATCTATTTTAATAAATAGATAATTTTATTACATCCAAATAATTACATATAGAAATAAACACTATACATAGTGCCGGTTATGTTAATACTACAAGTTCGGTTATTTATTAATAAATAAACAGAAAGGCGTTCCTCTAGTTACTAATAAATACATTTGGAATATAATGTGATAAAAGTACACAAGTTGCTAGGAGTCTCGAAAACAAAGATTCCTGTCACCCAAATTCCGACTAATTTCAGTTTATATGTGGAAAATCAGTTCTCTTCTAGTAATCCAACCAAAAAAGAACGAAACCATCGAATGCATGGAAGGAAATTCATTCTCCACGGAGAATCTCCTGCGTTAATTCGTCGCGCACTGCACCCGCTGGCCGGGCCCGTGCCCCTCCTCGTCCTCCTCATAGGCGTTCCTGTGCTGCCTCCTCCGGGCCTCCTGCTCGGGGTCGAACGGCACCAGCAGGCACTCCTCGGCCTGGTCGGGCACCATCAGCTCGGGCCGCGCCGGCAGGCAGTCCTCCAGCGTCGGGATGATGTTGGGGTCGATCTGCGCGGGGAACTCTACAAGGAACTGCACGATCAGGCGGCCCTTCTCGAACGGGTTCTTGTACGTCGGCATGCCCTCGTTCAGGATGCACTTAACGTCACCGTGTTTCGTCACCTCGCCCTGGATGCACGTTATAACTAAGTCCCGACCGTCCAGAGTCTTGATCAGCTTCTGGAAGCCGCACAGCGCCTCCACAAGCTTCAGCTCCTGCCTGATGATCAGGTCGTTGCCGTTGCGCTTGTACACCCCGTGCTCCTTCTCATCCAGCACAATGATTATGTCGCCGGCCTCCAGCTCAGGCTCCTGGTCGCCCTCCCCGTTAAAGATTATCTTCTGCCCATCCACCATGCCCTTGTCCACGTGCACCTCTAATATCTTGCGGTCGCGCACCACCTTCTTGCCGTTGCAATTCTTGCAGCGGTCCTTCGGGTTTATGCGCTCGCCCTGGCCGCGGCAGTCGCTGCACATCGACTGGATCTGCTGAATCATGCCTAGAAAAATATTACAATCAGTATCAATGTGATTACAAACGGGAAAGCATGAAAAACATATTTCATGCATGTAAAATTTTCCTTGCTTAATGTTATTACACATGGACCAAATTTTAAATATTCAAACATTTGAACGTTATATCAAATGATGTGTTTTGCAGTTTCATTTATTCAACAAAATTTAAATTAACAAACAAAAATTAAATTTCCGGTTATCATTTACTTTGTAAATATTTGACTTACGTTGGAGATTTACTCAATCTATGTTTAATTCAGCACTCTTACATCATTCATTTCATTCTTCATTCATTCACAGAACGATTCACATTCATAGAACGACTCGGACAGTTTCAAAATGTGCATAATTTCTAGCATTCTTTAACTATTACAATGCTTCCTATTACCCTATATTACGTCAAAAGTGACCTACAAAGGCGAACTAAAAGTTATGTACATATTATGTACACAAAAATTCTTACTGCTCATGTGACCGTTCTGCATTGAACGTAACACTGCAGATTTTATAACCACTCCATGAGTCACCGCTTTATTGAGATAACAATGGCAGAGGAAGACATCAAGTCATTGTGTTGCATAATGGCCATACACAAAAATTCGCAAATTATGTGAGTTACTCAACCGCTCATTTACCGTTAATTAATTGCCAGTATTTTGTGTTGGCCAAAACTATTTTAAGACGAAGCAATTTTATTGCAACAGGTGATGCATGAATTCCGACAAATATTCAAATTGCGCGCAATTAACTAGCCGTCAATTTTATAGCACCCCAATTTCAAATCCGCAATACTTTATGACAATTACAATTTCAAGTTTGTTTTTGTTGAAAATTCTCAATTATTTAATTAAATTTTCATTAAATAACAGCAATCATCAGTTAACAAATTACAATTTCGTTAAGAAGTTATGAAAGCCGACTCTTGCACAATTGAAGCCTG
The DNA here is from genome assembly GCA_951805005.1 of Othius punctulatus. Taxonomy (NCBI): domain Eukaryota; kingdom Metazoa; phylum Arthropoda; class Insecta; order Coleoptera; family Staphylinidae; genus Othius; species Othius punctulatus. The sequence goes on along the minus strand of OX638143.1, from coordinate 3,053,978 downwards.
AAAAACCCTCGTTCGCTTTGGTCGGTCGTCGTGACACTTACCGGGCCCCAGATGCTGTATCTGCACCTGCATGCCGCTGCCCCCGCACGTGGGGCACTGCTCGACGGCGCCCTTCTTGCCGCCGCGTCCCTCGCACTTATCACAGATAACGTTCTTCTGGAGGGCCAGCTTGCGGACGGCCCCCTTGTACAGCTCCTCGAGCGTCACGCTGAGCTGGTGCACGACGTCCTTGCCCCTGCGCTCGCGCCGGCGCCCCCTGCCGCCGCCCAGACCACCGACGTTGAAGAACATGTCGAACAGGTCCATCGGGCTGGAGAACCCACCACCAGTTCCGCCTACAACAAATAAGCACGGTGAATCAAGAAAGTTCCGAATCATTATTATAGTATAGACGGTGAAGATATAAAAATAAATTAAAATACATGAGCACTCAGTTATGCAAACTTTTGGTATTCCGATAGAAATGAGTGAAAATGAGAATAGGCTAAATTCGACTTCCACATGCTGCGTATTCTTTAATAATAATGATATTTGAAATGGTTCTTAAAAACACTAGATTTGCGATATCTTATAAAAAATAATAGCCCTTTCATAGCGTTATTAACGTCTAATGAGATAGTTTGTATGGAGAAGCTATATTTTAGGCCGGCCTTATAAAGTTGTGCTTGATACATGATTAAATAAGTGGCCTTAAATACATTCCTTGTAAATGCCATAATTATGACTCGACGCTGGAATGATATGGGCTAGATAAAGCAATGTGCAAGTCATATTGCTTCATCGTTGAACGCGGATCGATACGTTACCTTCTTTGAGCGCCTGCTCGCCGCCCTGGTCGTAGATCCGCTTCTTCTCCGTGTCGGAGAGCACCTCGTAAGCCTGGGAGATCTGCTTGAACTTCTCGCCCTCGTTGGGGTTCTTGTCGGGGTGGTACTTGAGGGCCAGCTTGCGGTAGGCCTTCTTGAGCTCGTCGGGGGTGGCGCTCGGCTTGACGCCAAGGATGTCGTAGAACTTCGTCTCCTTGACCATCGTGTCGCTTCTGCAAGGCTCTGTTAATATTAATATTAATTCCCGTCAAGGTTGAGCGCCGTGCAAAAACAAATAACCCGAAAATCGATCGCGAGGGGTGGAACGGTCGCCATGGGGCGGCCACGCCGGGCGAGCCCTAGGGCCCCTCGCGGCACGCTCGGGCGCGCTTCCGGGGGCCCCCTGCCCCTCACATGGCGGTGGGGCTGGCTGTGGCCGTTTTTCCTCGTCGTGTCACGTTATGTCAATCGATAATTTCGACGGAACTCACCAATGGATCCTCTGTGAAATGCCTCAACGTGCGCCTCCTTTGTGTCCCTTGCTCTTGCCCAGGTGTGCAGCTTTCAAAGCAACGCTACCAGTGTGCAGAGTCCAACTGAACCTTCCAGAAACCACGATCCTGATTAAAATACTGCCTGGCTTCTAGAATGTTCGGGCGGTCATGAAACCATCCCAGGGCGGCCAACTGAATGGCCAATTAAGCGGTAATCGCAGATTTAAATGCCCTACAGCTCGCATTTTGCACGCAAAATTTACCTAACCATCACGTGCGGGCTATTTTAGGCAAGAAAGGTTATTAGGAGCAGAACAAACATCAAAATTATCGCCTAAAGGTGTCCTTGAAATATTTTTTTTTCTTGGGGTTTAACAACCTGCATGCGTTTAACTCCTATACTCATTCTATAGAAGGCAGAGTTGCCAAACCTATGGGAACTGCAAATTCGCGTAGAAGCTTTCGTAAATGAAGAATTACTTTTTAATTACCTTACGTTTCGTTATTACCATTAAAGAAAACTTAGAATTAGGATTAAATTTCTTAACTTGAGAAATATTTTATTTTTTTTAAGAAATGAAGCAAATATTACAATCGATTGGATTGATTGAAATTGATTGATTGATACAATTGATTGATTCAAGAGTATGTTCCTCGGAAGAGAAACATTTTAGCTTCCAGGAGCTGTAAAATACATATTTCAGCCCTTATATTTACTCGTTTATTTGATTTCAAAGTTGTGCAATACTTACCTGAATTCTAATACGTGCTATTACGTGTCTCTCCCTACTCTAATGTATTTTGCGAATAATTTTACGTAGTTTCAGTTAGTATAGTCTGAAGAGGAATATTTTAGCTTCCAGAAACCGTAAATTACATATTTCTACTATTTGTATTTACTCCTACAGCTGTCTTCAAAGTTGAGCAATGCTTATTAGAATTTAAATAAATGTCATCGTGCGTCTCTCCCTACTCTCATCAATTTGTTGAATACTTTTATAAAGTTTCGATTGGTATAGTTTAAAGAGGAACATTTTAGCTTCCAGTGACCGTAGAGTACATATTTCTACGCTTCGTATTTAGTCTAGCAGCTGTCTTCAAAGTTGAGCAATGCTTATTCGAATTTAAATACATGTCATCGTGCGTCTCTCCCTATTCTCATCAATTTACTGAATACCTTTATAAAGTTTCGATTGGTATAGTTTGAAGAGGAATATTTTGGCTTCCAGTGACCGTAGAGTACATATTTCTACGCTTCGTATTTAGTCTAGCAGCTGTCTTCAAAGTTGAGCAATGCTTATTCGAATTTAAATAAATGTCATCGTGCGTCTCTCCCTACTCTCACCAATTTACTGAATACCTTTATAAAGTTTAGATTGGTATAGTTTGAAGAGGAACATTTTAGCTTTCAGTGACAGCAGAGTACATATTTCTACCCTTCGTATTTAGTCCTCCAGTTGTCTTCAAAGTTGAGCAAGAATTTAAATAAAAAGTGACAAATAACTTTAGCTGTTTATTTGGCTACAAGGAATAGGATGAAATCTATTAGAAAGATGAGAACCAATATCACGTTGACGACGATTACCAGGTCGATCATAGTTACGCCGTCGGGGGGTATTGCTGCTGGTGGCGGCAACGTCGCTTTTGTGCTTGCCTGAACCGCCGCCAGATGTCGCTTTTTGCTCGGCCGGTAAGTCCTTGAGGTTGGTTCGGCGGTTGGTGGACAGGTGGCGCCACGGTCTTCTGGCATCTGTGCAATCGTAACGCAATGCATCATGGGAAAATGAAAGCGGCCAGCACCGCAAAGGTTTCTGGGACGTCGGAGAGTAGGAAACCATATTTTCGAGTGTGCCCACCGTGCGACCTGGTCAAGTGGTGAACGCTGGCAGGCTCACCTGGCGGCAGTGATAAGTGTGAAGTGGTGTGCAGGGATGCCTATCGCGTAGTGTGGGGGCCTCAGGGGGCAGCGGAAGCGATACGCGTCTCGCCGTCGTCGTCGTCGTCCTCCTCGCCGCAGGAGCCAGTGATCCGAGGGAGCGGAGCCCTACGCGTGCACGGGGGGCCCCATCTTAGGCCCGAAGCCCAGGGCCGCGTCCCGTACGGCGCAGGTGTTCCACGAGCGACGCCGGAGCCCCGTCCTGCGTTACCGTGCGGTGTGCCTACGCGGACGACAGCGCACCAGAGCCCCGTCCGTGTCTGTTATACAAGTGATATTTGTGATGGTAATCGTCGATAATAATTGTTACACCTCCCGAGAAATCCAGCCGACATGCAGGTTAGTGCAGGGCTCCCGCTTATTCACAATATTTACCCAAGGCTACCCCCATCCAGTGTTTACAATGTCGCTTTAAACTTTATAGGCGTTGTAAATCTCCGGCGCGAGTCCCACGTCCAGCCCGGCTAATCCACCAATATTCCCAAGACGGATTCTACCTAACCTACCCAACCTAACCTAACCAAACTTTATAGGTTATGTGCGCCACACCAAAAACACCTAATTTCGCACCCCATAACCACCCCCGAAGAGCCCACACAACCCACGATTCATCCCTGTTGCTACCAATAAACCCAATTTACGGCCCGCAGTAAACTCTTGTTTACGTCCCGGGGCGTAAGCTGGTTTTGTTGATATCGCGCCATCCAGCAGCCGTGTGAAGTGATTTTTTAATTTACATCACAACAGCATCGCAATCCTGCACCACTTTCATGCGACCCCCTTTTTTCCGGCGCTGCAGTCAGGCCGGGGTCCTCTTTTTTTTGTGTGCGTGTTGCCTTTTGTGCGGCGACAAAGAGCCCCCGGCTTGTTGCTCTCGTTTGATGCTCCCAGCACAAATTGTCTTGCTAAACAGGGATCGCTGAGGGGCTTATGTAATTAAAATCACTGCGGTGCTTCTCTCAAACTTTGTACAAGAACGAGAAGCCCCCCTTTGGGCACAAAAAAGTGCCCCAATTATCCCTAATGCAGGCCCCGAAATATCTGCAAGCCAAATAAGGCACAGGGTTTGCGTATTAATGCCAGAAATTATAGAATTAACCCGAAATTTTGCGTTTTTTGCGAACCCACAGCCCTAGTTCACAAAGGGCTTGAATTGGTAATGTTGTGTAACTATTTATTAATCAGAGCTTCAATCCTCACTTATTTAATACTGAAACTTTGTAAAATTTTCAGGAGAATTAGCTTCAGGTATACTTAACAGATATCCAATAATAAATACACAATAAATAAGTTTTCAGAAATTTCATTAATAGCTAACCGATACTTGTCATTGCAGAAAGTTATATATTTGATTTTGTCAATTATTTAATACTGAAACTTTGTCAAATTTTCAGGAAATAGCTTCAGGTGTACTTAACAGATATCTAAAAATAAATAAGCAATAAATAAGTTTTCAGACATTTCAGTACCAGCTAACCGATACTTGTCATTGCTGAAAGTTATATATTTGATTTTCTCACTTATTTAGTACTGAAACTTTGTCAAATTTTCATGAGATATAGCGTCAGGTATACTTAACAGATATCTAATAATAAATAAGCAACAAATACATGTTCAGAAATTTCAGTAATAGCTAACTAATATGTCAGTGCAGAAAGTTATGTATTTGATTTTCTCACTTGTTTTGTACTGAAACTGTGTAAAATCTTTAGGAGTATTAACTTAAGGTATACTTAACAGATATTTAATAATAAATATGCAATAAATATATATTTTTTAATTTCTGTAATACCTAACCATTAATTGTTATTGCAGATAGTTATATATTTAATTTTCTCACTTATTTAATACTGAAACTTTGTCAAATTTTCAGGAGACTTAGTTTCAGGTGTACTGTACACGAATCTAATATCAAATTTGCTTATAATATATTTTTAGAAATTTCAGTAATAGCTAACCTATACTTGTTATTGCAGAAAGTTAAGTGTTTGATTTTATCCCTTATTTAATACTGAAACTTTGTCAAAATTTCAGGAGACTTAATTTCAGGTGTACTGTACACGAATCTAATATCAAATTTGCAAATAATAAATTTTCAAAAATTTCAGTAATAGCTAACCGATACTTGTCATTTCAGAAAGTTATATATTTGATTTTCTCGCTTATTTAATACTGAAACTATGTCAAATTTTCAGGAGAATTAGCTTCAGGTATACCTAACAGATATCTAATAATAAATAAGCAATAAATACGTTTTCAGGAATTTCAGTAATAGCTAACCTATACTTGTTAATGCATAAAGTTAAGTGTTTGATTTTATCCCTTATTTAATACTGAAACTTTGTCAAAATTTCAGGAGACTTAGTTTCAGGTGTACTATACACGAATCTAATATCAAATTTGCTAATAATATATTTTTCGAGATTTCAGTAATAGCTAACCTATACTTATTAATGCAGAAAGTTAAGTGTTTGATTTTATCCCTTATTTAATACTGAAACTTTGTCAAATTTTCAGGAGAATTAGTTTCAGGTGTACTGTACACAAATCTAATATCAAATTTGCAAATAATAAATTTTCAGAAATTTCAGTAATAGCTAACCTATACTTGTTAATGCATAAAGTTAAGTGTTTGATTTTCTCCCTTATTTAATACTGAAACTTTGTCAAAATTTCAGGAGACTTAGTTTCAGGTGTACTGTACACGAATCTAATATCAAATTTGCAAATAATAAATTTTCAGAAATTTCAGTAATAGCTAACCCATACTTGTTAATGCAGAAAGTTAAGCGTTTGATTTTATCCCTTATTTAATACTGAAACTTTGTCAAAATTTCAGGAGACTTAGTTTCAGGTGTACTGTACACGAATCTAATATCAAATTTGCAAATAATAAATTTTCAGAAATTTCAGTAACAGCTAACCTACATTTGTTAATGCAGAAAGTTAAGTGTTTGATTTTATCTCTTATTTAGTACTGAAACTTTGTCAAAATTTCAGGAGACTTAGTTTCAGGTGTACTGTACACGAATCTAATATCAAATTTGCAAATAATAAATTTTCAGAAATTTCAGTAATAGCTAACCCATACTTGTTAATGCAGAAAGTTATATGTTTGATTTTCTCCCTTATTTAATTCTGAAACTTTGTCAAATTTTCAGGAGTATTAGCTTCAGGCATACTTAAAAGATATCTAATAATAAATATGCAATAAATAAGTTTTCAGAAATTTCAGTAATAGCTAAGCGATACTTGTCATTTCAGAAAGTTATGTATTTGATTTTCTCACTTATTTAATACTGAAACTTTGTCAAATTTTCAGGAGATATGACTTCAGGTATATTAAACATATATCTGGTAATAAATATGCAATAAGTAAGTTTTCAGAAATTTCAGTAATAGCTAACCTATACTTGTTAATGCATAAAGTTAAGTGTTTGATTTTATCCCTTATTTAATACTGAAACTTTGTCAAAATTTCAGGAAACTTAGTTTCAGGTATCCTGTACACGAATCTAATATCAAATTTGCAAATAATAAATTTTCAGAAAGTTCAGTAATAGCTAGCCTATACTTATTAATGCATAAAGTTAAGTGTTTGATTTTATCCCTTATTTAATACTGAAACTTTGTCAAAATTTCAGGAGACTTAGTTTAAGGTGTACTATACACGAATCTAATATCAAATTTGCTAATAATATATTTTTCGAGATTTCAGTAATAGCTAACCTATACTTATTAATGCAGAAAGTTAAGTGTTTGATTTTATCCCTTATTTAATACTGAAACTTTGTCAAAATTTCAGGAGTCTTAGTTTCAGGTGTACTGTACACGAATCTAATATCAAATTTGCAAATAATATATTTTTAGAAATTTCAGTAATAGCTAACCTATACTTGTTAATGCAGAAAGTTAAGTGTTTGATTTTATTCCTTATTTAATACTGAAACTTTGTCAAAATTTCAGGAGACTTAGTTTCAGGTGTACTGTACACGAATCTAATATCAAATTTGCAAATAATAAATTTTCAGAAATTTCAGTAATAGCTAACCGATACTTGTCACTGCAGAAAGTTATATATTTGATTTTGTCATTTATTTAGTACTGAAACTTTGTCAAATTTTCAGGAGAAATAGCTTCAGGTATACTTAACAGATATCTAATAATAAATCTGCAATAAATAAGTTTTCAGAAGTTTCAGTAATGACTAACTGATGCTTGTCATTGCTGAAAGCTATTTATTTGATTTTCTCACTTATTTAATACTGAAACTTTGTCAAATTTTCAGGAGTAATAGCTTCAGCTATACTTAACAGATATCTAATAATAAATACGCAATAAATAAATTTTCAGAAATTTCAGTTACAGCTAACCCATACTTGTCATTGAAGAAAGTTATATATTTGGTTTTCTCACTTATTTAATACTGAAACTTTGTCAAATATTCAGGAGATATAGCTTCAGGTATACTTAAAAGATATCTTATAATAAATAAGCAACAAATAAATTTTCAGAAATTTCAGTAATAGCTAACCTATACTTGTTAATGCATAAAGTTAAGTGTTTGATTTTATCCCTTATTTAATACTGAAACGTTGTCAAAATTTCAGGAGACTTAGTTTCAGGTGTACCGTACACGAATCTAATATCAAATTTGCAAATAATAAATTTTCAGAATTTTCAGGTATAGCTAACCTATACTTGTTAATGCAGAAAGTTAAGTGTTTGATTTTATCCCTTATTAAATACTGAAACTTTGTCAAAATTTCAGGAGACTTAGTTTCAGGTGTACTGTACACGAATCTAATATCAAATTTGCAAATAATAAATATTCAGAAATTTCACTAATAGCTAACCGATACTTGTTAATGCTGAAAGTTAAGTGTTTGATTTTATTCCTTATTTAATACTGAAACTTTGTAAAAATTTCAGGAGAATTAGTTTCATGTATACTTAACAGATATCTAATAATAAATGCGCAATAAATAAATTTTCAGAAATTTCAGTAATAGTCAACCGATACTTGTCATTGCACAAAGTGATATATTTGATTTTCTCACTTATTTAATACTGAAACTTTATCAAATTTTCAGGAGATAAAGGTTCAGGTATACTTACCAGATATCTAATAATAAATATGTAATAAATAAATTTTCAGAAATTTCAGTAATAGCTAACTGATACTTGTCATTGCAGATAGTTATATATTTGATTTTCTCACTTATTTAGTACTGAAACTTTATCAAATTTTCAGGAGAATTAGCTTCAGGTATACTTAACAGATATCTAATAATAAGTATGCAATAAATTAATTTTCAGAAATTTCAGTAATAGCTAACCGATACTTGTCTTTGCAGAAAGTTATATATGTGATTTTCTCACTTATTTGATACTGAAACTTTGTCAAATTTTCAGGAATAATAGCTTCAGGTATACTTAACAGATATCTAATAAAAAAATAAGCAATAAGAAAATTGTCAGAAATTTCAGTAATAGCTAACTGATACTTTCATTATAGATGTTTTATTTTTGGGTTATGTTTTTGTATTTCGTTAAATAATTCATAACATTATTGAATATTTTCATGCACTTCTATACCGAATGCATGCATAAGTGTATTCCGTTTTAAATGCACAGTTACGTGACCAAAACGTCCACTTACACATTACTTTTTAACAATGGTTTATATCCCTCTCATTGCCGGACCTGTTGTTGTATCACAATTTCAATTATCCTCATCAGCGGAACAATGTAAAATAACAATGATCTGAGCATGTAATCAATTCCTAATTAAATATTATGACTACGCGTTTATCGCACAGCATGACAATGTTTATTACACGTTTATTTACTCTCGGTCGCCTGGAGGTCGCGTTGTTTACATGCCCATGAGGCAGGAACCACGTGGTACGTGGATCGATCCCATGTGAGTTGTTAATCTAAACAACAACAAAAATATGGTAGAAGTTGTTAATCTAAACAACAACAAAATTATGGTAGAATTGAGATTTTAAAAATAATTATAATTAAATATAATATTAGGCACCACATTTCATTATTGTAGACAATAAAAGTGTAGAAGTGTAAAAATAGGCCTTAGGTCGATAGCCAATAAAAAATATTGTTACTACTAATTTCTACAGCTAAGCTACATTATGAGATTAGCTATAAAATAAGTTGCTGAATATAGTTAGTTTAATAAAATCTTCGTAGTTACACCAACATATAATTAGCAAATTACAAAAGATGTAAAGCAGTTCGTAAAGCACTACTTTACGATAATGTATCATGCAAAGCTTTTTCTTTCGAGAGCTTGTAAAGCTGAAAGCTATACGCGAAAGCAGTTCACTTCTTCCGCTCCTCCGGCTGACATTGTCGGGGCAAACAATCGGCTTTCTTTCGTCTACGTGTCCCGTTTGAATTCCCGAGGAGAGCGAGAGACATTTGATCGAAAACAAAGCGTTCCGGTGTCGACTGAGATCGCGCAGACGGTGTTGATTACTCCGTTTTGTTCTCAATTCGCGAATCGTGACGAGACGCCGTGAAACGTCTGCAGAGCGCCGAGCAGACAAAGAAATTCCGTGTCCGAGCGCACATTTTCCAGGAGCACTGCGACAACAGCTCGAGAAAGGCTCAATTGCCATCTCCTCCAAGTAAGTAATTGCTTGCACTGTGCTGGAGAACTGTAATTAGCCATAGAAGAAGAAATGGGCATACAAAATGTAATCAACATTATAACGATTAACGTAAACATGCAATGTGAGCACCAATTTGTATTGATAGAACCAATGAGTGCGCGATGCAGAAAACATAGGCGCGAGCGATGTGCCAAATCTTAAATTCGGTGACATACAAAATGTAATCAACATTATAATGATTAACGTAAACATGCAATGGGAGTACCAATTTATATAGAACCAATGAGTGCGGGATGCAGAAAACATAGGCGCGAGCGAAGTGCCAAAATCTTAAATACTGTGACTCACAAAATGTAATCAACATTATAATAATTAACGTAAACATGCAATGGGAGTACATATTTGTATCGATTGAACCAATGAGTGCGCGATGCAGAAAACATAGGCGCGAGCCAAAATCTTGATAAGGCGACATACAATGGGATGTCACCCACGAATAGGCCCTAATTTAGCTCTCGCATGTTTTCTTAATTAACTGCGGCTACCCATGCTGTTTCATAACAGTAATTAGCGGAAATACGCGTTAATTAATCAAACATTCCTGTTTTAACATAAAAATTAAATCCCAAGAAACGCTTTGTTAATTGGATTAATAACACAGACAGGATTTTCTGCCCGCTGTGGTGTGGAGAGCGCCGTTTAGTCGATGGGCGCGATTTGATAATGAATACAGAATACAAATTAGCATTTGCGTTAAAGTATTTATGTTATCGGCGTGTTTATTAAATTGCCCAAAATTTATTCAGGACTCGTTTGAATTTAATTCGCACTCCGCCAAATATATTCACAGCCAATTCATATTTCGTTTAATTTGATTTATGTGCGGTTTAAATACAATAATAAATTTATTGGCGCAATGTGCTGCTGCAAAGTACAATGAGCGCTGCCAAAACGCAGATTTAATTGAGCAGAAATTATTATCAATATTATTACGGATATCGTTAATTGATTATTAATTTGTAGAGTGAGTAGAGTTGATTATTAATTTGTAGAGTGAGTAGAGTTGGTTATTGATTATTAATTACTACATAATCATTACAAATCATATATTAGATTGATCGATGTGGCTTTTGTTTGTTGAAAATTCATAATTAGAAATGTATGGAATAAAGTTACGCACTTTTTAATTTTCAAAACTTGTTTTATTGTGTGACGAAACAGTTGTTGCGAACAAGTTTTGAAAATAAAAAAGTGCGTAACTTTATTTCATACATTTCAAATCATATATTTTTATTACTAATACTTAAAAATACGAGACGCCTTATTACATATATCATTAATTGATTATTAATTTGTAGGGTGAGTAGAGTTGATTATTGATTATTAATTACTACGCAATCATTACAAATCATATTTTTTTATTACTAATACTTAAAAATACGTCTTATAATAACAGTTATTATCAGTTATTATTCAATTATTCTCATAACATTACCAGCCGGTTTTTTTTAATTATTATTATTTCCAAGGCTCTGTGGTATCCAAACCTCAACTTCAATAACGGTCAGTTTATAGGTTATGCACCAAAGATGAATTTTTACTAATTACCATCCAAGGAACGACCCACAACACACAATTTTAAGAAAATGTAATAATAATAATTATTATGGGTTATTACTGCTATATTAATATTCGTTAGTACTCCTATATAATTATTAGTTATGACTTCGATATTATTATTATTATTAGTTATTATGCATTGATTTCTATAACAATACCTTTTACTAGCGCGTAAACTAAATTTTTACCCACTGTTCATACTGCGCAAAGTGATACTTTTCAGCACTGGTGAGCAAAAACATCAACTATTCGTAAAATAAGTTTTACACACAATTCATTCACTAATTTGAAAAAAGGTAGTACCTATTTTGCATCAAATTTTAGCAGTTTTTCATAATAGCTGTTGTAGAAAAAACTTTGTATGATACATTTTCGTAAAGTAGTGCTTTACGAACTTGTATCATGAATACCTATTTTTGTAAATTTTAATATCTCTTAGTTCATGTGTCACTTTAACCATCAGTTTACTTGTCAGCTTAACTGTCATCTTAACTGTCAGTTTAGCTGTCACATTAAAAAAAATCTTTCACTCTCAGTTCTTACGTCACTTTAGCTATCAGTTTACTCGTCACTTAATTATCACTTAAGTATTCGTTCATATGTCAGTGTAGCTGTTGCTTTAACTATTAGTTAAACTGCCAGTTTAACTTTTACTGTTGTCATGTTTTACCTATCAGTTTAATTGTCACTTTAACTATCAATTTAACTGTTACTGCTTTAACTATTAGTTTCGCTGTCACTCAAACTGTCAATTTAACTGTTTCTTTAATCATTAGTTTAACTGTTCGTTTAACTATCAGGTTAACTGTCGCTTTAACTGTTTCTTTAATCATTAATTTACTGTTCTTTTAAGTATCAGTTTAACTGCCACGTTATCAATTTAACTGTAACTGCTTTAACTATTAGTTTGACTATCACTTTAACTGTGTAATTCAACTGTTTCTTTAATCATTAGATTAACTGTTCCTTTAGCTATCAGTTTAACTGTCGCTTTAACTATCAGTTTAACTGACGATTTAACTGTTTCTTTAATCATTAGTTTAAACTGTTCCTTTAACTATCAGTTTGACTATCGCTTTAACTATCAGTGTAACTGTTACTTGAATTATCAATTTAACTATCAGTTTAACTTTCGCTTTCACTATTTTAACTGTCTGTCTGTTTGCAATATTATGCTGGACATTTTGGTACAAAATTACTTGCTCTTGGAATAAATCGCCTTGAGGTTTGGTCTCGGATGTTTATTCCTTGCAGATTATCGAGTTTGCTACAGAAATAGAATCTAGGAAATAGACGCGGATCATAATTTTTGGCACAAATCATGCGGGTTTATTTCTGGCGAATTTTTCTCGGATGCTATTTGTTTTCGAGAGCAATTTATAACGCGATAACTTCAGGTATTTGCGATTCGTGCACCGAAATAAATTTCGTGTTTACCAGACTTGATGCTGGCTCGTTCTGGAGGCTGAAGGATGGTCGTAAATCACGTCCGGGAAATCGTTTCATCTGAAAAAATAAATCCCCAGGTGCCCCAAAATGTAAAACGTTTGATTTTTGGTTTCCTTTGTACTTCAAGAACAAAGAAAGCTCGTATTAAAAAAAAATATTCCTCCCCAGAAACTTTTGATCTCGTTTTGATTAATTGCCCAAACTCGTTTGTGTCTAAAATTGGAACATTTTTACTTTTGTTGTATAGCAATTCAAAAGAAACGTGGATGGCCTTTTTTAATTTTTTTTCTTATAAAGCCAGACAGATGAGTCCCAGACAAGTTGTCTAATGTTTAAAACATTTTTACTTTGTTGTATAGCAATTCAAAAGAAACGTGGTTGGCCATTTTTATTTATTTTTTATATAAAGCCAGACAGATGAATCCCAGACAAGTTGTCTAATGTTTAAAACATTTTTACTTTTGTTGTATAGCAATACAAAAGAAACGTGGATGGCCATTTTTTTTTTCTTATAAAGCCAGACAGATGAATCCCAGACAAGTTGTCTAATGTTTAAAACATTTTTACTTTTGTTGTATAGCAATTCAAAAGAAACGTGGTTGGCCATTTTTTCTTTTTTTTTTTCTTATAAAGCCAGCCAGACAGATGAATCCCAGACAAGTTGTCTAATGTTTAAAACATTTTTACTTTTGTTGTATAGCAATTCAAAAGAAACGTGGTTGGCCATTTTTTTTTTAAGTTTTCTTAAAAAGCAAGACAGATGAATCCCAGACAAGTACACAACCAAACAGGTGACTTGTAAAAAATAGTTTGTAAAAATTGTCAATTGTTAAAAAAAATACTTTTGGCAAATTAAAAAGATGTGTTGGTACCCAAATAGAGCACTTTTGACTTTCTCCTTTGCTTTTTGACAAATTTAAAAGAAATACGTTGGTACATAAATATACATCGTTTTGCTTACTACTTCGTTTTTTTTTCATTTAGAAAAAAAAAAACAAAAAAAAAACGTTGGTATATACCTTTGTAGAAAAATTATTATAATGTTTAATATTATTTATGATTTTGTTTTGTTCTTTCGTTCCAAGGTCTAGTATAGTGTGTATAGTATAGTATTTATTGGTGTTAAAAAACAAAATAGTTTTACACAAGTCAAGAAAAAAAAAAATATTATCTTATAAAATATTATTACATTATAATATATTAATTAGATTGTAACCTAATTTTAAAACTCGGTTAACTCAGAAACGAGAGGAAATTTGTAAGAAGTTGATTCTCTCGTCTTGACTTAGAATGTTATCCTGCATACGTCATTTTATTTTTGCACTCCTGTTATAAAACACCCTGTATAATAACACGTTTATATTTTCGTGAATTTTCTTGGCAATTTTCATAGGATTTCCATTTTCTTTGTGGATTTCCATTTTAAAGCAGTGCATGGGCTCAGTCATGTATTAGTAAATTAATAATTTGGATTTTCTTCAATTTTTTTTTCATATCTGTATAATAATACGTTTATATTTTCTTGTTTCTTGAATTTTCTTGGCAATTTTCATAGGATTTCCATTTTCTTTTGAACACTAAAGCAGTGCATGGGCTCAGTCATGTATTAGTAAATTAATAATTTGGATTTTCTTCAATTTTTTTTTCATATCTGTATAATAATACGTTTATATTTTCTTGTTTCTTGAATTTTCTTGGCAATTTTCATAGGATTTCCATTTTCTTTTGAACACTAAAGCAGTGCATGGGCTCAGTCATGTATTAGTAAATTAATAATTTGGATTTTCTTCAATTTTTTTTCATTTCTGTATAATAATACGTTTATATTTTCTTGAATTTTCTTGGCAATTTTCATAGGATTTCACTTTTCTTTTGAACACGAAAGCAATGTATAGGCTCTCAGTCATGTATTAGTAAATTAATAATTTGGATTTTCTTCAATTTTTTTTTTACATGACTCAGTCATGTATTAGTAAATTAATAATTTGGATTTTCTTCAATTTTTTTTTCATATCTGTATAATAATACGTTTATATTTTCTTGAATTTTCTTGGCAATTTTCATAGAATTTCGATTTCCTTTGAATACTAAAGCAGTGCTTCGACTCAGTCATATATTTGTAAATTAATAATTTGGATTTTCTTCAATTTTTTTTATTCATATCTGTATAATAATAAGTTTATATTTTCTTGAATTTTCTTGGCAATTTTCATAGAATTTCGATTTTCTTTTGAATACTAAAGCAGTGCATCGACTCATATATTTGTAAATTAATAATTTGTATTTTCTTCAATTTTTTTTTCATATCTGTATAATAATACGTTTATATTTTCTTCAATTTTCTTGGCAATTTTCATAGGATTTCCATTTTCTTTTGAACACTAAAGCAGTGCATGGGCTCAGTCATGTATTAGTAAATTAATAATTTGGATTTTCTTCAATTTTTTTTTCATATCTGTATAATACTACGCTTATATTTTCTTGGCAATTTTCATAGGATTTCCATTTTCTTTTGAACACTAAAGCGGTGCTTAGTCATGTATTAGTAAATAAATAATTTGGGTTTTCTTCAATATTTTTTTCATATCTTCAGTTTTACAAAATTTTGATGTAGTGCCAATGATGTGTGTACATAGCACTCTTTTTCCGGTAGTTTAATGTATAACTAATTCTTTATAACGAAATATTCCATATTTTGAAAATTTTGTTCTGTCGCATTTATTAGTATTTATTATTACAATTATTAGTTTAATTAAATTTAGCTCATTTTACAATTTTTAATTTTGTGTAAATTAGACTTGTGCATACGTCATGGTTACATAATATGTAACAATAATATAACTTTCATTATTATTATTATATGATTATCTAGATCATAATAGTTATATAATATGTAACAATTATGTAACTTTCATTATTATTATTATATGATTATCAAGATCAGGCCTCTGACGATGGTTTAAAAAAGACCGAAACTAGTAAGGCAAAAACAATTAAATAAATAAAATAAAATAAAGAAATAATTTACCAGAAAGTACAAATTAATACCTTAAATAAATAACTGGCAATAATATGGATAAAACTTAAACTTAATTATGTAACTATTGGCGGATAGTTACATAATAATTTACGGTGCCCCAAGAATGGAAATTTTGATAAGAGGCTTTTTCTTCTTTATAGGACATTACCTAAATTCAGGTCTTTACACTGGTGGCTGATAACAGTTCCTTATTATACTAATATGCCTGATTAAAAATAATTTATTTACAACGTGTGCAGATAAGGACTCATTCATGACATATTTCCTTTGTACTTACTAAACATAAACAGTTATTTTCTTACCAAAGCTGTAAATTTTGCTTTAAATTTTTGTTATTTTTGATGAAAATATAATTTCAAGTATGGACGAATGGGAGGATATTTTTTTTTAAATTATCTTGCCAAAATTAAAAAAAATAATTATGCGAGTTGAATCGTTGCTGGAAAAGTTCTGTTTGCGGGATTGAGAGCCTGTCGCCTATGTGAGATTAATCATTGCTGGAAAAAAAATGTATTTGCGGATTATGAGCTAGGGAGCACATGTTAAATAAGTGAGAAAATCGAGTTATTAACTTTCCAAATTGGCAAGTATCGGTTATCTGTCACTGAAATTTCTGAAAATTTATCTAGCGGATATTTTGAAAAATTTATGCCAGATTTGCATACAGTATGCCTGAAGATAATTCCTCTGAAAATTTGACAGAGAGCACGTCATAAATAAGTGAGAAAATCGAGTTATTAACTTTCCAAATTGGCAAGTATCGCTTATCTGTCACTGAAATTCCTGAAAATTTATCTAGCGGATATTTTGAAAATTTTATGCCAGATTTGCATACAGTATGCCTGAAAATACCTCCGCTGAAAATTTGATAGGGAGCACGTTTTAAATAAGTGAGAAAATCGAGTTGTTAACTTTCCAAATTGGCAAGTATCTGTTTTCTGTCACTGAAATTTATGTAGCGGATATTTTGAAAATTTTACGCCAAATTTGCATACAGTATGTCTGATGGTACTTGCTCTGAAAATTTGATAGGGAGCACGTCTTAAATAAGTGAGAAAATCGAGTTATTAACTTTCCAAATTGGCAAATATCGGTTATCTGTCTCTGAAATTTCTGAAAATTTATCTAGCGGATATTTTGAAAATTTTATGACAGATTTGCATACAGTAGGCCTGAAGATACCACCTCTGAAAATTTGATAGAGAGCACGTCTTGAATAAGTGAGAAAATTGAGTTATTAACTTTTTGAATTGCAAGTATGGGTTATCTGTCACTGAAATTTTTGAAAATTTATCTAATATTTTGAAAATTTTAGCCAGATTTGCATACTGAAGTTACTTCATTTAAAATTTGTCGCCTGTGCGAGTTTAATCATCGCTGGAAAAATTATGTTTGCCGGATTTTAAACCTGTCGCAAAGTTTAAACACGTACTATGTTGCATTTCTGTTTTGCTTCTGGTGGATTCCAGAGTTTTCGCTAAAGCGGAATGTTTGTTTATAATTTCGAACGCGGATTACCATTTCCACGCGTTAATATTGTAAATATTTTCTTTTTCCGGGTGTTTGTACTTCCGCTGCGCTTTAATTTCACGGCTTGGGATTCTAATTCTCGGCTGTTTTCGTTGAAAATTATTCGCTTTGGCGGTTTTTACGTGCTCGCGTTTTAAAATATACGCGTAAAACCGTCGAACCGCCGGGATTTACGCGAAAATAAAGTGACAGGCTGACAGGCCGGCGATTAAAGCGTGGTGTTGAAAAAAAAACCCGTAAAAATTCGGCACCGCAAAAGCGCCGAGGCTTTTCGTTTTGTAACACTTCGCGGCTTTCACGCGGCTTTTTGGAATGCGCGATTGTACAGCTACTGACGCCCACGCGAATTGTTCGCATCGATTAAGCTCCAGCGCTTTATTTGGGAAGTATAACGGCGCGTTTATAACAATGTTAGTAACATGTGTTGTTAACAAGTCGACATTTCAAAAGCAAGACTAGTGATCTCGCCTTATTGGCTGCGAAATGTAGATTTGTTAGCAACACATGTTACTAACATTGGTGTAAACGCGCCGTTATATTGCTGTTTAGCATTGTGTGGCACAACTCCAAAAATATTAAATTTGCTTTTATTACAACAAAAAAATGCAAGAAAAACACAAGAGTTGTCCTGTTTTTTTGTCTAGTACTGTACTAATTATTTTTGCTATAATCAATAAAAATTATTGAGGTTTGCGTTTAATGTTTTCAAGAATATAAAACTTAAAACACTCGTCTTCTACAATTTTTGAATTGTATCACTGTGCCAAGTAGCTATATGTGCAAGTTCAATTTTCGTGTCACATCTGAGCGTTTGTCGACGGGGTGAATGGCGTTTCGCAATTTGCTATCTCCTGGATGGAGTTTTCGTGCCTTTGGAAGTCGTCTCGTGAGTCTTGAACGAGGTTCTCAATTTAATAACACGGTAACGAGAAACCCGGCGATGATGACGACAGGTGCACCGTCTCGTTGCTCGCGCTTGGAATGATACATGAAATTAAAGTACGAACCTGTTGCTCGACGCTCTCATCTGCCCCAGTTTCGTCGGCGGCCGTTTTGGCCCCTCATCGGCCAGAGCTGGGCCAAGAACCTACGGAAAAGGGCTTTTCTGGTCCTTCGAGCGAGGAGCGCCTAGTGACTTTTTGAGCACTGCATCGTGGTCGTATTAATCAACTTTTAATTAGTTTTGGTTGTTGCCAGTATGAATGTCTGATTCTGTGGCCGATGTGGAGGACAGCAGCTAGGTTGCACTTGGACTGAGAATTTTGGCGGTTTTTTGGGCACCTCAAATTGTTGACAGTTTTGATTTGATCGATATGCTTTGATGTGACATAAAGCTACGTCCACATCGAAAGCAACACATAGAAACATTGTGGTTATGTTGATTGTTTCTGGAAGTCGTTTCTGAATGTTCCTGAAAGTTTCTTCTGGGCATGAAGAAACTTCCAGGAACAAGCAACATATACACGTTATATACGTTGCTTGTTCCTGGAACTTGTTTCTGAATGTTTCTGAAAATGTCTGCTGAGCATGAAGAAACTTCCAGAAACAAGTTCCAGCAACAAGCAACATATACACGTTATATATGTTGCCTGTTCCTGGAACTTATGTCTGCATGTTTCTGAAAGTCTATTTTGAACATGAAGAAACTTCCAGAAACATTCAGAAACAAGTTCCTGCAACAAGCAACATATACACATTATATATGTTGCTTGTTCCTGGAACTTATTTCTGAATGTTTCTGGAAGTTTCTTCTGAACATGAAGAAACTTTCAGAAACATTCAGCAACAAGTTCCAGGAACAAGCAACATATATAACGTTATATATGTTGCTTGTTCCTGGAACTTGTTTCTGAATGTTTCTGAAGGTTTCTTCTGAACATGAACAAACTTCCAGAAACGTTCAGAAACAAGTTCCGGGAACAACCAACATATACACGTTATATATGTTGCTGGTTCCTGGAACTTATTGGGTTAAATCAAAAACTTGGTAAAAGTTTCACTGTATTGTTTCACTGTATCCTGGAACTTATTTCTGCATGTTTCTGAAAGTTTCTTCTGAACCTGAAGAAACTTCGAGAAACATTCAGAAACAAGTTTCAGGAACAAGCAATATATACACAAAGTTCCTATGTGTTGCTTTTGGTGTGGACATAGCTTTAGACGTGACACTTGTTAAATCTAGGAGCTCGTGCAGTCATGCTCACATAAATCTAGTACAAGAAATTAGGTAACAATAGCAATATTATATAGCAATGTCAATATGTTTGTACTAAATTTATGTGAGCATGACTGTACCTCACCAGTCAGTGAATAGACAGAAGTTAATCTGATTCAACTTGAATATCATTCAGAAGCGTTTTTTGTTCATTATTTTGGACAGTTGAAGTAAGACTTATTCAGCTTGCATAGGATTCAGAAGTGAGTTTTCATTATTTTGGACAGTTGAAATCAAAAGGATTCAACTTGAATAGGATTCAGAAGGGTTTTTCCCATTATTTTCTAATGTTGTAATGAAACTGATACTTGATATGATTTACAAAAGTTTTGTCATCATTTTGGATAGTTATTGACCTTATCAAGATTTGATGTAACATAAAAGTTGATATGCAGTAAATCTAGCAGCTCGTTCCTTCCCCAGTCAGTAAATAGACTGAAATAAAGCTGATTCAATTTGAATAGGATTCAGAAGGGTATTTTTCATTATTTTGGACAGTTGAAATCAAAAGGATTCAACTTGAATAGGATTCATAAGGTTGTTTTCATTATTGTGGACAGTTGAAATGAAACTGATTCAACTTGAATAGGATTCAGAAGAGTTTTGCCATCATTTTGGATAGTTATTGACCTTATCAAGATTTGATGTAACATAAAAGTTGATATGCAGTAAATATAGCAGCTCGTTCCTTCCCCCAGTCAGTAAATAGACTGAAATAAAGCTGATTCAATTTGAATATGATTCAGAAGGGTATTTTTCATTATTTTGGACAGTTGAAATAATACTGATTTAACCTGCATATGATCAGAAGAGTGTTTTCATTATTTTGGACAGTTGAAATCAAAAGGATTCAACTTGAATAGGATTCAGAAGGGTTTTTTTCCATTATTTTGGACAGTTGGAATAAAGCAGATTCAACTCGAATAGGATTCAGAAGAGTTTTGTCATCATTTTGGCTAGTATTTGACCTTATCGAGATTTGATGTGACATAAAAGTTGATATGCGGTAAATCTAGCAGCTTGTTCCTTCACGAGTCAGTGACTAGACTGAAATGAAGCTGATTTAACTTGAATAGGATTCAGAAGGGTATTTTTCATTATTTTGGACAGTTGAAATAAAACTGATACAACTTGAATAGGATTCACAAGGATTTTTTTCATTATTTTGGACAGTTGACATAAAACTGATTTGACTTGAATAGGTTTCAGAAATGATTTTCATTATTTTGGACAGTTGAAATGAAACTGATTGAACTTGAATATGATTAAGACTTTTTCTTCTTCTTCATTATTTTGGACAGTTGGAATAATACTGATTGAACTTGAATAGGAATCAGAAGGGGTTTTTCATTATTTTGGACAGTTAAAATGAAACTGATTCAACTTGAATAGGATTGACAAGGGATTTTTCATTATTTTCTGCAGTTGAAATAAAACTGATTCAACTTGAATAGGTTTCAGAAGGGATCTTTTCATTATTTTTGACAGTTGGAATAAAACTGATTCAAATTGAATAGAATTCAGTTTTTTTTTTTATTATTTAGGACATTTTAAATAAAACTGATTCAACTTGAATAGGATTCAGAAGAGTTATGTCATCATTTTGGATAGTAATTGATGAAGTGCATTTTAGGTAGTTCTGAGATAAATGGCTTTTAAGTTTAATTTCAAAATTCCAGGAATAAGTTTAGAACATTGTGTTAATATTTTAGTCTAAAGCTAAGTCTGTTATTTTGGACAGTTGAAATAAAACTGATTCAACTTGAATAGGATTCAGAAGGGATTTACATTATTTTGGACAGTTGAAATGAAACTGATTCAACTTGAATAGGATTCAGATCTGTTTTCCCCCATTATTTTGGACAATTGAAATGAAACTAATTCAACTTGAATAGGATTCAGAAAAGTTTTTTCATCATTTTGGATAGTAATTGAGGGGTCTAGAAGTAAATAGGTTTTAAGTGCATTTTTTGGTAGTTCTGAGATAAATGGCTTTGAAGTTAACTTTAATTTCAAAATTCCCGGAAGATGTTTAGAAAACTGTGTTAATAATTTAGTCTAAACCTAAGTCTGTTATTTTGGTCAGTTGCAATGAAACTGATTCAACTTGAATAGGATTAAAAAGGTTTTTTCCCCCATTATTTAGGACATTTGAAATAAAACTGATTCAACTTGTATAGGATTCAGAAGAGTTTTATCATCATTTTGAATAGTAATTGAGGGGTCTAGAAGTAAAAGGGTTTAACTGCATTTTTGGTAGTTCTGAGATAAATGGTTTTAAAGTTAACTTGAATTTCAAAATTCCATGAATAAGTTTAGAAAACTGTGTTAATATTTTAGACTTTAAGTTTAGACTAAAATATTAACACAGTTTTACACTTAGGTTTAGACTAAAATATTAACACAGTTTTAGACTTGGTTTAGACTAAAATATTAACAGTCTTAGACTTAGGTTTAGACTAAAATATTAACACAGTTTTAGACTTCAGTTTAGACTAAAATATTAACACAGTTTTAGACTTAGGTTTAGACTACAATATTAACACAGTTTTAGACTTAGGTTTAGACTAAAATATTAACACAGTTTTCTAAATTTATTCTTGGAATTTTGAAATTCAAGTTAACAATTCAAGATTCATTTTGGATAGTAATTGAGGGGTCTAGAAGTAAAAGGGTTTAAGTGCATTTTTGGTAGTTCTGAGATAAATGGCTTTAAAGTTAACTTAAATTTCAAAATTCCATGAATAAGTTTAGAAAACTGTTAATATTTTAGACTTGGGTTTAGACTAAAATATTAACACAGTTTTAGACTTAGGTTTAGACTAAAATATTAACACAGTTTTAGACTTGGTTTAGACTAAAATATTAACACAGTTTTAGACTTAGGTTTAGATTAGACTAAAATATTAACACAGTTTTAGACTTGGGTTTAGACCAAAATATTAACACAGTTTTGGACTTAGGTTTCGATTAAAATATTAACACAGTTTTAAACTTAGGTTAAGACTAAAATATTAACACAGTTTTAGACTTAGGTTTAGACTAAAATATTAACACAGTTTTCTATACTTATTCCGGAATTTTGAAATTCAAGCACTTAAACCCTCAATTGACATCTCCAGACAAATGAGTTTTTTTCCTCATAATTTTGGACTTTAATTAGAAACAGATTTAGCTTTCGCGTAAAAACCAGTGAATTTGTGACTATTAGTAAGCCATAGGAAGCTAAGGATAGGAATAGTAAGAAATCACATCTAAATTTGGCTTCTGCCAAAGTTTCAATTGTTTTCTGAAAATGAAATTTAAATTTAGTGTCTTTAGTTCTATCATTGGGTAAATGACGCACGTTTTGTGTTAATTTTTTTTGTATTGTCTGCCACATGAAGTGAGCAAATCTCCACATTTAAATTTAAAACTGTAAAAACTGTTCTTTTTTCCTCTTCCGTGTTTAGATTATATTCGCCCACTACAAAACTATTAGGTTTTCAGCAATTTTTCCATTATTTTATGGAAAGTTGAAATATTTCTATCAAAGTTTTATTGTTCTATCGAAATTTAATTGTTTCCTGTTCAAATTGGACATCCGGTTCCATCAAAATTCAAGTGTTTTGTCACATTTTAAGGATTTCTGTTAAAATAGCAAAGATTTCGGTCAAAATAGCAATGATTTCTGTCAAAATTAATTAATCCGTCAAATTTGCAATGTTTCTTATCGAAATTTCAAATACTTTCTAATTTTTTTTTAATGATTTCTGCCAAAATATTGATTATTTGTGTTTTGTAAACTTTTCTATTCTATTTTCTATTTCTATTTGTATCAAGTTTTCAATTTCTTCCACTAAAATTGTAATTATCCTGTCAAAATTCCATTTTTTCTTGCAGAATTTGACTTACTTTTACTAAAATTTCAATGATTGTGTTGTGTCATAATTGTAATGTTGAAAAAAGTTGCAAATTCCATTGTTTCCTGTTCAAATTTCAAGTATTTTGTCAACATTTTAAGGATTTCGGTAAAAATAGCAATGATTTCGGTCAAAATATCAATGATTTCAGTTAAAATTAATTATTCTTTCAAATTTGTTTGTTTCTTATCTAAATTTCAAATACTCTCTAATTTTTTTAATGATTTCTGCCAAAATATTAATTATTTGTAATATTAGTGCTTTGTAAAGTTTTCTATTCTATTTTCTATTTCTATTTGTGTCAAATTTTCAATTACTTCCACTGAAATTGTAATTATCCTGTCAAAATTCCATTTTTTATTGCAGAATTTGACTTACTTTTACTAAAATTTCCATGATTGTATCATAATTGTAATGTTTAAAAAAGTTGCAAATTCCATTGTTTCCTATTCAAATTTGAAGAATTTTGTCAACATTTTAAGGATTTCTGTCAAAATAACAATGATTTTCCTCAAAATAGCAATGATATCTGTCAAAATGAAGGATTGTTTCAAATTTGCAATGTTGTTTCTTATCGAAATTTCAAATACTCTCTAAAAATTGTAATGATTTTTCTCAAAATGTTATTTATTTGTAATATTTGTGTTTTATAAACTTTTCTATTCTATTTTCTATTTCTATTTGTGTCAAATTTTCAATTTCTTCCACTAAAATTGTAATTATCCTGTCAAAATTCCATTTTTTCTTGCAGAATTTGACTTACCTTTACTAAAACTTTAATGATTGTGTCATAATTGTAATGTTGAAAAAAGTTGCAAATTCCATTGTTTCCTGTACAAATTTCAAGTATTTCGTCAACACTTTATGGATTTCTGTCAAAATAGCAATGATTTTGGGTAAAATGGCAATGATTTTGGTCAAAATAGCAATGATTTGGGTCAAAATAGCAATGATTTTGGTCAAAGTGAATTATTGTTTCAAATTTGCAATGTTTCTTATCGTAATTTCAAATACTCTCTAAAAATTTTAATGATTTTTTATGAAAATGTTTATGTAATATTTGTATTTTGTAAATATTTCTATTCTTTTTTCTACTTCTATTTGTGTCAAATTTTCAATTACTTTCACTAAAATGTTGTACATTTGTAAGATCATTATTCATCTGTCCGATGAAGACGCTGTGTCGAAACATGTCGCTGACAATACAATATTTTTTTTAAACTCAAAACGTGCGTTATTTTCCCAGTCATAATAATGGAGTTTAAACAAGTATCAGCCAAATCTATTTCCACATATTTTTTTACTGACAACTATCCATGTTGATAGTTGTCGGACAATTATCCTGACAACTATCGATATTACTCGACTCCTAATAAGTAGTTATACTAGGACAGTTCCAACGCAAGTCAGGTTAGTTTTCGATTAATTTTATCCGCCGCTTTAATGCTCTAATTACCCCCAAATTGCTCTACTTACGTGAATCAAAAGTTCGATTAAACCGCGGATTAAATTAATCGAAAACTAACCTGACCTGCGTTGGAACTGTCCTAGTATAACTACTCTAATATACAGACTGTCCTAATTCTAATCACTAAGCTACGAAGAATTATTGGGTTCCTTCTCTTCATCAAGGGGACGGCTTGCACCATTATTCCATTGTCAGCTCTTTATATCAGCCCTTTGCAACCTTAAGCAATCAAAACTTTGATTGCCCTAGTTACCTACTGCTCATTTCCCAACATACATGATTTTTTTTATTGTTTTTGATTGGTGTTTCTCTTTTGTTGCAGAATTTTCGGGCATTGATAGGGGGCTCGGAAAGTGAGCCGATGATATGCAGGCATCATGGCGGGGAAGCCTGAATTGTCGGCGGCCCCCGGAGTCCAGAATGTCGTAGTGTACGTGTCGAATGATAACTTCGCCCAGGCATACAGCGTCAGCCCGCAGAATGTCGCGCCGGGCCTGCACAACGGCGGCTACGCGAGCCCCATGCACCCCGTGGCCCCCATGGGGGGCGGCGGGCCGGAGAAGGGCTTCGCCGAGAAGCAGCAGCAGCAGCACCACATCGTCGAGGCTAACAGTTATAGTGGTCAGGCGGGGTACTTCGCCAATCAGGCTGTGATAAGCCAGAACGGGTTCCCGCAGCCTGTGGTGGGTTATAAGGCGGGGGGCGGCGTCGGGGACGGCGCCGCCGCCGCGCTTGGTCAGCTGAAGGGCGCTTATGCTGCCGAGGCGCTGCCCGAGGCCAGGGGGCTGCGCCCCGGCGAGGGGGCCGGCAAGGAGGGCGGCGGCGATTTCGCCGAGGCCGGGTACGTGGTGATGGGCGGCGAGGGGGCGTCTGTGCGCTGCGACTCAGTACGCTCGGAGACGGCGGAGTCGAGCTGCAGCAGCCTCAGCTCCGCCGACGAGGGCATGCTGGTGGTGCCCCAGCAGCAGGATATGGTGGTGTACGACAATAGTGCGAATGTGCGGCATGGTGTGGTGGTGGCCGTGGGTGGCCCGCATCCAAGTGCTAGTGCTCCGGCGGTGGCGAACCCCGTGCAACAAACTGCTATCAGTGTGCCGAACGGATGGAAGAGACTCTCAACCAACGGCGTCGTCATCTACATAAGGTGAGTGACCATTGTGCCATACATTTGTAAACGCGTCCGATAATCGGCCGGGCTGGGCCCCGGATAATGGGCCGTAAATCTCCCAGTTTCCAAAGATTGACTCGGACGGATTTATGGCGGTGCCCTCACAATGGGGGCCCCCTTTCATCCGCCCGAGAGCAGCTGAAAATCGGAGCCGCCTTTCAGCCCGGATATCCCTATTTACGGCCGTGAAAAGGGAGAGCGCGACCAAAAAAGGGGCCTCTTCCCAGAAACAATCGGGCCCCAATTCGTAAAGAAACAGATAAGGAAAGCGCACAATGCGCGCCCCCGATGGGCTCAAAAAAAGGAGTCACGTAGGCGGGGGCGTCGTAAATTTGTCACAATTTTATGCGTGCCCGCGACCAATTCCATTACTGCTAATGGCACCGAGAATAGATTATGGATGTCCTCCACGTTTATTCTGCGCAATTGAAACCTCAACAACTTGCAATTTAGTAACAAGAACTTCGAGTTCTTCAACAGTCTTATCAAACCTCAACACATGCAATTAACATTCATATATTATTCATATAACACCTTCAAAATGAAGACATTTAATGAAGATGGGAACGCCTTACTTTAGTACTCTAGTTCTCTACTAGAGTACTACTCCACTAGATTAGTAGTCATAGTAGTACTAGTAGTAGTAGTAGTAGTAGTAGTAGTAGTAGTAGTAGTAGTAGTAGTAGTAGTACATTACCAGATCTTTACATCAGCCCATAGGTAACCATAAGCAATCATAACATTGATTGCTCTAGTTAGCTATTACGTTTATTTCCCAACATAATTAAACTATGTGCAATATTGCACCACAAAAGTATTACTCGTACTAGTAGTACTACGTAGTAGTAATAGAACAATCTTTATTAGGTTATCCACCTAAATGCCATTTCCGCCAGTCAACATCTTGTTAAAAAGTGCAATTAGTCGTATTGCATTTTTGCAACTTTTCTGTAGGTATAGAAAGACTTGAAAACTACTCGTAGAGTACTCTAGTACACTACTAGAGTACTACTCCACCATAGAACTACACCACTAGATTAGTAGTAGTAGTAGTGGTAGGTATAGTAAGACTCGAAAACTACTCGTAGAGTACTCTAGTACCACCACTCTACTAGAGTACTACTCCACCATAGAACTACACCACTAGATTAGTAGTAGTAGTACATTATCAGCTCTTTACGTCAGCCCATAGGTAACCATAAGCAATCATAACATTGATTGCTCTAATTACCTATTATGCTCATTTCCCAACATAATTAAACTATGTGCAATATTGCACCACAATAGTATTACTCCACTAGTAGTAGAACGTAGTAGTAATAGAACAATCTTTATTAGGCTATCCACCTAACGGCATTTCCGCCAGTCAACATCTTGTTAAAAAGTGCAATTAGTCGTATTGCATTTTTTGAACTTTTCTGTAGGTATAGGTATAAGACTCGAAAACTAATATTTCAGCATAAAATTTGTTTTCGAAAATTTTAATGATTGCACTATACTTTCTTTTACGACGTAAATAAATGTCAAATTCTGCACAAAAGTGGAAAAAAAATCAAAAATGCCCATCATATTTATCCATATGTGTACAAAAAAATAAAGTTTGCCATTAAGGAATTTAGTTTTCATATCATGTGGTGGCCCTCAGTCAAAATGTGCATAATGTCTAAATGTACTAAAGTTGGGTAAATTTCGCTTAAAATGTACTTTAGTGCATAAGAATATTCTTTGTGAAATTTAACCAACTTTTTAGTACATTTTAACATTTTGCACATTTCCAGTGCCGCAATTCTTCAGTCTAATTTACATATTTACAAGTTTACAAGATTATAATACCCTTGGGGTATTTTACCTTATAAGGGTATTATAATCAATGGTACAAATATTACGTCTACAGTAACAATGAGTTCGTTCAAAAATTTATAATGATGAACAGTTTAAATTAAATGTATTTGTGGTTACCACTTGGTGAAACATGCTAATTAAAAGGTAAATAAAACACAAGTACAGTATAACTTGTACTCTTGAGAATGGCTTAACTGCCGAAACGACTGTAGAATGATCTATAAATTCCGTGAAACTTTAAACCAAGTGTTTTATTTACCTTTTGATGAACAGTTTAACTATGAAATAACAAAGAAAAATGTTTGAGAAACAATTTTGAAAACTGTTATTTACCTTTTGATGAACAGTTTAACTATGAAATAACAAAGAAAAATGTTTGAGAAACAATTTTGAAAACTGTTATTTACCTTTTGATGAACAGTTTAACTATGAAATAACAAAGAAAAATGTTTGAGAAACAATTTTGAAAACTGTTATTTACCTTTTGATGAACAGTTTAACTATGAAATAAAAAAGAAAAATGTTTGAGAAACAATTTTGAAAACTGTTATTTACCTTTTGATGAACAGTTTAACTATGAAATAAAAAAGAAAAATGTTTGAGAAACAATTTTGAAAACTGTTATTTACCTTTTGATGAACAGTTTAACTATGAAATAACAATGAAAAATGTTTGAGAAACAATTTTGAAAACTGTAAGTGATGCTTAACCCCACGTGGAATACTTTGGAAACAAACTGTAAACCGAT